>JAJEKV010000125.1:0-164653 GCA_021234155.1 Isoetes taiwanensis
AAAGGTCCCAAGCCATCTACAGGACTACGGGATGAGTGTGTTGCATTAGCCATTCAATGCCTATGGAATGGCTTGGAAGCACATTTGAAAGAAAAGTTGATCTTTCCGAGAATTGTTTGCCATGGTGTGGCTAGAACGGTTGCAGCGGTAAGGATTTGACTCTAGATTAACTCGGCAACGTGTTGTTATCACATTAAATGTTCATAGGCATAGGATGCTATTCATTTACCTGATTTTCATGAAGAGAGAGGTTATAAAGGTCTAAAACATTTTACTTGGTGTTTAAGTGCAGATGGTGCATATGGTTTCATGTAGTCAAATAAGGAGGATGGAAAGCTGGCAGGCTAATGTGGAAGGACGTGTTGCAAAGGAATGGCAGTATCCTGAAGAGCCAGTTTTGTTTCCACTTGATACATGGGCTCGTGGAGTTGTTCCAATTAAAAGACAAGGAGGGAATGAAGGAGAGGAGACAACATCAAAGCCAATCAGGAGTGCCAGTGCCATGGCTTTGAGCGTTCCTGGAGGACCATTGCTTGGCCATGAAGTACCTAAAAGTCCACTCCGAAGACACACCCAAGCTGCATCAGTTGCAAGTGTCCCAAAACTCAGATTCAGTGAACCCGCTGAGAAAAAATCATCTGACCGCAAAAAAATCACTTTTGAGGATACCCCCATTGGAAAGAAAGAACGTAGAAAGACTGCAGCTGAATTAAACAGGCCTTCTGTTGTTTCTCAGGTTCCACTGAGCAAGAGGACAGGTACATTTCCGTGTATTTATGAGAAATGTAGAGTTTTTTGGTTTAAATATACAGGGTATGTCTTGCAGGGTCTTTGCCTTCTATAAACGTGAAGAGGCATTTCAGTGTCAAGGATTAACCAATTGCTATGGATATGTATGAACATGTAACGTGAATTTATGGGCAGTGTGTTTTGTAATCAATCTAAATATGTTGAACCATAAGACACTGGATCACGCCATAGATAGTAGTGTCAAGAGTTGACATGGATCTCAGAGCTATGAAAAGGAAGATTGCTAGGGAATTTGGGTTGTAAGTTCAGTTTTTTGATAGCCTTCCTCCGTCTCAATAGTGGACGAGAACTTGCGTACAAGGTTCATTTGAGGGTTTGAAGAGAGACACGAAGAGCAAAAAATCCAAAGACCCTCCCGCGGCGGTATTTCACTGTTGGTTCCATTGTTGGGCATCTCGCGACCGGGCTTGCCATACGGTACAGAATAACATTTCGATTGCGCGGTAACATTAAGAAGGCTAGAGTTGAAGCTAGGACACATGTTTAAGGAGCAGAAGATCAAAACGTCCAGATTGCTGACTACATGCTGGGTTTGTCTAGCACACTGAAAAAGAGTGCATTGAGAAAAAGGTCGAGTACATACCGAACGCCGTATATCTCAAGCGAGATGTGGTTAATGTGGCCACCTGTATCAGCCACGAAGAACAGCGCGGTTTGAAGCCCAAAAACTAACTGTTTTTGGCGTGGTCGATCCGACTCCATTCTGCCTCAAATCTCTTCCCCTCTTCAGCAATCTAGCATAAAAGGAGCAGACAAGCGATTGGCATGGTTTTTAGATCGAAGCAAACTGCCCATAGAGCAGAAAGAACTAGCTGATTGAAATTTTTGCCCCTGCCGCGCAGTTTGAAGCTTGGTTTTTTTGGCCACATTAACCACTTTTTTGGCCACATTAACCACCTGGCTGATATCGGATGGCCACATTAACCACATCTCGCTTGAGATATACGGAGTTCCGAGTACATACTGGGTTTCGACTAGCACACTAGAAAAAGAATGCATTGAGCTAAAGGTTGACTTGTTCTCTGTAGTAAGTAGAGCTTTGATAGGTTGGCCATGGAAGTTGGTCCCCACGTCAACTTGAATGCATTGGACCTCATGCGCAAAGTCAAAATCGGGTCCAAATCGATCTGAATTGGCAAAATGCTCCATCTCCTCGTTGTGCCCCTAGATCAGAAAGGGGATGATAGTGATAGCATAGTGGGGAGTGGTGTACCGCTGTGATGTAGTGTAGGGTATTGTGCTGCCAGTAGCAGTGACAATGTAGCGTGCGGTGTGTGATGTGTGATGCATGGTGTTGGGGGATGCCACTAGTATTGCTATGTGTATTGTGTGATGTGGTAGGGGTGTTATGCAGCCAATTATGGTGACAATGGTAGCATGTAGTGTGTCGTGTATGGTGCACCACTGTGGTGTGGTGCAGGATGTTGCGCTGCCAATGGAAAAACCAGTTTGTGTTGGGTGAAGTAGTCTAGGGTGTTGTGCGACCAATAGTGGTGACAATGGTAGCATGCGGTGTGTGGTATATGGTGTACTACTGTGGTCTGGGGGAGGGTGTTGTATTGCCAATGGTATTGCTACTGTGTGCTTTGTGGTGTTTATATGGTAGTAGCTTGTGTTGTGTAGTGTGTGATTGTGGTATTCTATCGTTATATGACTTATAATATTAGAAGGCTGACATATATGTAGTGGTTTGTGCTACAGACTATGGTAGACTTCTAAAGGAATGGATACTTGCACATGACATACGATGGATAGCTGCGGGCAACGACTGCAAGCAAGTGAGCTAATTTGCACAAATGGCAGTCAATCATGATGGTAAGTCCAAAAGCAGCAAAGGGTGTTCGGGTTGTAAGTGAACTGAAGGATGAAGAGCTAAATGATACAGTGTTGCTTGGGTTGGATCAACCGAACCAGAAATAAGTTCAATACTGTATACGTTTTATACTCAATACATATTATTTGAATGATACGGCACAAATTTGAAGTATAATACGTCAAAAACACGATTAAAAAAAAAAAATTCCAGCGTCAGAAACTTTTCATGTAAGCAAAATAGCTGTTTCGCTGACGCGAAACTGTTTTTACGTAAGCGAAATCTTACGTGAAAAGAATTTCGAATAAAAAAAATTTGCGTAAGCGAATGTTTCGCTACCGCAAAAACAGTTTCGCATAAGCGAAATAGCTATTTCGCTTACGCAAAAATTAATTTTTTTTTTTTTAATTTTCGCATAATATTTCGCTTACGCGAATTTTTTTTCGGTTGGCGAGGGAAAAATACGGGAAATATGTTTTTAACCTAAAAATACGTATTTGTGAACTTTATACGTCTAGAAAAATAATTCTGTACATACAAAACCTACCCCTGAAGCGAACAAGAAACTAGCAGGAATTGAAATTAAGCTAAGTGCATGTGAAGCCTTATTTCTGGAGCTACAACCTCGAATGCGCAGATTTGAGATTTTTTTAAGATAGTATCCATGACATTCCTTTAGATCCTATGCTTTTAGTGCTTCCTATGGCAGAAGAAGAGCATGATGAAGATTGCCCATATTGTGGACGATGTTTAAAATGGGAGGGTAAATTGTTGCTAGTTGTCATAACAGAATGCAATCACCAATATCACATTCCATATTTGGTACACCATTTGAGGTAAATATTGTCATCTCTAACCTTGTCTGCAAGCTTTATTTATATTGCATCAATCGAATATGAGATTGCAAGATACCACTCGAGTGCAATTACAATTGAGTCCATTGGATACTTCAGATTAAATCCTGCTTCCTGAGAGCAGCGATCCTCTAAAAAGAAATTTGGATAGTGAACGGAATACAGTTATATCAAGTAAGTAACAGTGCCACAGAAATGGTTTATATATTGACATTTTTCTTTTGACTGTGGTCTTTTCATGTCAACTATATTGCATGTATAATCTTACTATGCACCAAGACGAAGAAATCTCAATACAGAAGAAAGTCCTACAACTGTTGTAGAGGGGAAAGTAATTTCCTCTGAAACTTGTTCTGCATCTGCTAAGCATGAGCCATAGGAGGATGCAGCTAATGAAGTTGACAAAGGAACCTTGAATTCTGAATAAGATGTAGCATGCTCATTAAGGCCACTACCTCCTCAACTAAGAAAATTCAAGATTAACTGATATCCTCCTTGTCTTAGATTTTAATGGGGAATTGAGCACTGCTCAATTCCCCATTAAAATGAAAAAACCTGCCAGGTTTTTTCATTTGAAAGAGAAGATTTTGCCATTAACCAAGCCAGAAGTTATGCTTATAAAATTGAACAATGTCAAAGCGTCAATTTCTAGGCTTGGATTACATGAGTTCTTAGAATGGTGTTCTTTAAAATTTCGAGTTGCGTTGTGGTTCAGCATGGCTCAAAGTAGTGTCAACTTCTTGGTGAGGGAACTTGCTGCAGGCATACAAGAGCAGGTTTCTTTTTATTTGAAATTAGGGTGACGGCACTAACACAAAGTTGAAAGTGGTTAATAAGCCAAATTTTCTCAATCACATGTCCAGAGTGTACCAGCAATACTATCAATATCAAGCGAAGAACACATTATTGATCGATAATAGCGAATACGGGAATTCTAACAACCAGACAAACACTATGATATATCCAAACAAACACTATGATTCTCCTGACAGATTGAATTCTAGCTTTCTTTTAGAGATTGCTGGATGGACTTCTAAATGTAGAAATTGTGTCCGTTTATGTGAAAGGGAAATTCAATGTGGAACATATGGGATTCTGAAGAGTCGCGTAATTGTATGAAATAAGTATTTTCATTAATGAATTCGCTAAAATTCTTTGCGAGTAAATAAAAAGTCACATTTTTTATAATGTGTGTTTATTGTTTTTTAGTTTTAAGCTTTGAATGGATTTGTGAGTCAATGTTCTCATGCGTATTTAGAACTGGAGATCAGAGAGCTTCAGTAGTCTCTATTTATCTAAAGCCACATATACATTTGGAAGTGTTGTTGAGCGGAATTGGCACTGTCATGATTATATGGACTGATGTCGAAGTTTTGGAAGCCGATACGCAATGGTTCAATGATCAATTAACCCTCTTATCCTCAAGGTGATACGTTCATCTGAAATCTGTTCATCAACATTGTGCCATAATGTGCATATATTTGCAGATGCATGGAATATTACTTGATATTGCAAGGAGTAGGTCTTCTGTTCCATTTCTTTGACCTTTCGTTTCACTCAACATTGTTCAAGGACAGAAATGGTTTTAAAACAATTAGGAAACACATGAACCTAAATAAGTACTAGTGTATATTTGTTCCTACTTGTGATGGACTTCATTGTGCATGTCTCCCACATAGACATAAACCAGTTAAATATCACTTTGATAGCATGGGCGTGCATGACAGAAGCAAGCTTATTGAAAGGTTAGTATTTACTCATTGCATTTTGTTGTTATCACATAATCACAACAAACTTTGAATGTAGGTTTGGAATTGTTGGGACACGATAATTTCAGCTTCAATACCTCAGATGTAGTGAACATTTCCTAGAAGACCTCTTCAAATTAATCGTCATTTATGCACAAATTTGTAAATGGGTATTTGAAGGGAGTAAACACGTTCTTGCTTAATCTAGTAAGTAATCTCAAATTCAGTAGATAAAGCAATTTTATCAAAACATATGCATCTACTGGGAGATTCTCTAGAAGCTTCTTTAGATTATTTAACCTGTCATTGGTATCTGAAATTATGGAGTGGAAAGATTTTTAGATGCTCTTTTAATTTATCTAAAATCTCATTGGGTTCTATCTCTTTGTACTGATGAGTCAATCTCCTACCAGAACTTGACATCTATCTTTAGGATGCATGCCTTTTTACGAAACTCGTCTAATTCAAATTCACTCTTGGGATACAATATAGATCTCTACAAGCTTTTGTACTTGCAATTTTATGCTAGTGTTACATTGACCAAATTCATGTGATCTAACACATCATAGATGCAAGTACAATCCTTTGGAAGTTAATCAGCTAGTCCCGTGGATTTGCCGTGGATTTGTCGGGACCGTGATCTCGCCTCAAAATTTTCTTTCGAAATTTCATTCCAGCTATTTTAGTCCTCGAAGATTTCATCAAGATTGCATCTTCTGTTGGATTTGCCTGAATCGTACCTTTACTTTTTTTGAAATTCCATACCACTTCTGGGCAGAAAAGCAAACAAATTCAATTGAAAAGGTAAAACGGGGAAGACCAGGTTCGTTATACGGCAAGATCAGGATTTTTATACGGCAAGATCAGGGCAATAATTTGCAGATTTGAGCTTTGATTCAAGCGAAACAAATGGTCAAAAATCAAGTGGCCTGGGGTTCAGATCAAAAATTCAGATTCGTGTCTCCTGGTTGTCAGGCCTTTCCTCACTTTTCTTTTCGTTCATCAAGCGAGATTCTAACTTGTTTTTTGAGCCTCATGTGAATAAGTTTTCTGGCGTGCTGAATTCGTCCAGCTGAATAAGCGTGGTCTCAGCTTAGCTCAGATATTCGGCTCAGCTCGAGCGTCGTTGAGCGGCGCAACGCTGAATGAAAAAATATCAATAGCTGATTTAAGAGCCAGCGTTGTTCAGCACTGGAAAAATATGCTATCATGTGAACGGCACATAAGCAAAAGCACCGCGAAGATCCGGCAAGATAAACTAAGCTAAAGCACTGCTAAAGCTTCAGATCCATCAAGAGGTTTCTCATTCCAGCCAGAGGATAGCTGCAAGGAAATTCCACCAGAACTCAGCGGCATGCTCTGACTCTATCTAACCCTAACGCTTGACCTAACCCTAATGCTTCGACCGGTTTAGAGTAAGGTCACATGAACCTGTCAACATCGACTCCTTCATGTCGACATGAAGGCCTGAATTTTGAGAGGATCGCATGAAGATTCAGAGTCTTGCCGTTCTTCTTCTTCGCACTAATTTCTGGATCGCTGCCAAGTGCCTGAGATCTCCCACGTTCTAAAATCCAAGTGAATCATGTTGACATGAATTTGTTCAGCCGAGGAGAGAGGCGACAAAATGGAGAGAGGCGACATGGAATCGTTCATGTCAAAAGGGTCCAGTCACATGATCCCGTCAACAGGTTGGCATGCCGTCAATGATAGAAATAGAAGAGGTCACATGCTAAATTTTGATAGGGAAGAAATCCTGTTGATAGCAATCCGTTCAGCGGGCTGCTGCATCAGTTGGAAGCATTGCCGTCAATAGGGATTTCAGAGATGAGGACAGGTGGATGATTTTATAGCACTTGGCAGCAATCCTCTGCCAGATCACAAACAGGGGCACGAAATTTTCTTGCTTCCATTCTTTCTTTGAAACGTGGAACCCTGAGTCTGAAGGATCATGTGATCCCGAGAAAAAAAAACGTTAATGGCAACAAGGAAAAATCCCTGCCCTGTTAATGGCATCATGTGATCGGACCCAAAGCCTGCATGCAACACCCCTCCGTTTTGAGTTTTTGACATCTGAAGCTAGATGTTGATCTGATCATCATGTGAGCCGACTCTTACAACCTGCTAGTTCTGCCTATTTCCATTCCATGTTGTCGACAGTGTAGACACGTGGAGGAACCAGAATAGACGCCACGAAAAAAGGTCGATCCGACTACTATATTGTGTCGTTGTTGTCCGTGTCTTAGCTCCAAATATATTTGTATGAAACCAAAATCTCCCATTTGCATCCATATGCACCATGGTTAATGGGTAGCAACCAAGACATTTACAAGGAGTATATCAGCACCTTTGAAAATAAATTATCATAACTTACAACACTAGGTGTCACATCTTTATTATAATGTTTTGGCGTGGGTCTTCAATGGAGACCTAATTTGGACGGCTAGGATTTGATATGTTGTCGTATGGTTGAGATTTGATGCAGCACAATTTCGTGTTTAGGGTTGTAGCGCTCGATGGATTTTCTCTTACAGAAGCAGGGGTTTTCGGCTATTATTTTTCTTCCCGTTGTTGCGATTCTTGGGGCCGCTGCTTTAGAGAAGGAGCTATAAACTGGAGTGATCCTGTCATTGACCAAGCATGGCCTCTGGACATCCTTCCCGATTAGAGCATTCTCGGACCAAAAGCGGTAATGCGTATGCGGCATTCTCGAGGCCAAGTAGGGTTTTCTTTGGATGTGTGGAGCGGAAAACATATGGTTCTTGGCTGTGGTTTTTTGGCTGTTCCTTAGAAATCTAAGAAGAAAACAAAGCTTGGTTGAGTATGTCCATGAAAGGGATGTGAGTCATGTCGTGGTAAGCCGCCGATCAAAAGCTTACTTTCACACAGCCTTGGTATGCTTACGTATTTGTGGACTGATAGGTATGCTTATCGATTCTAGATTTTTGTTCTTGGGCCATTTGCAAGTAATTGCTTGGAAACTGTTTGCTAAAAGCTAGATTTTTATGGGATGTTATGCTTTTAATCAGTAATCTTTAGAGAGAGCCGTGAGCATATTAATTAAGGCATGCTATTGGCATGTTTTCTACTGCCTGGCACACAGTTGACAGTTTCTTCATCATCAGTAATATTTAGAAAGAACTGCAAAAACATCAAGGTAGGCCATTTGCATATTTTATACTGCATATTTTCTACTACCATTTGCATATTTGTATCAAGGTTACAGAGTGGTCAATTTCCAAATTCAGCTCATAAAGAGTGTCTCAATTGTCATGGTTCTCAGTGTGTATGCATAACAATGCTATAGGTAGGCACTGTTATAAGTTTATGACTCTGTTTACACTTCCTACTTCATTAAAGACAAAGAAAGAAAATCAAATGGAAATGTTGGCATTGTTTCCCCATTTCTGTGTATGATAAGATTGAAAATTCTATTTCCTTAGTGTGTTAAATTATGTTCTTAAGCTGTTAGTTAGCTGTGTAATACCATTAAATTTAGTTGGTTGATGCAGGCTGGAACATTCTTTGACATGGCTTGGAATAATGCAAATACATGTCAATGAGGACTCATGAGGCAAACAGTGGAGATGGCTCTCTTGAGCGACCCCTTCTAGAGCAAGTGAGTCTCTGGTGTGAATGGTTAAGGGCTAATCTGATGCACGTATTTTTGTTAGTCGTATAAACGTATGGCCATGTAGGAGATGCAGACAGCACCTTCGAAATGAATAAAGTTGGGGTTTATTGCAGGGTTAATAGAAAACCAGAAGCTGCATCTGAACGGATTCTTTTCGGAGCTACATGTAGAAACCTTTTCTACAAACGAATGGATGTTAATGGTCCAGTGACTGACCCTGCAACTTCTTCGTGGTATTTGCTTGGTAGCAAGTATGTTGGCTAAATCAGTGCCACATTAAGTGAGCTGCTATTTTTCTTTCATGGTAGCTGGCATTTTTCCAACAAGCTACTCGCCTTCCACCAGGAACATTTGATTCATAGCCAGCTTTCTTTGGCTTCTTATTTTTGTATTATCGGCAACTTCTTTCTACAGATCTATGCAGCCAAGTTCAGGGAATCTTAACTGGGACTTATTATCCTTGCAAGTTGATTGGTGGCATATGGACATGTTCAGCATATGGACTTCAGTTATACACAATCAAAGGTGGATGTGTGACCACATGGCTGCAGAATCAGGAAGTTAGATGCACATTTTTTTCAGGTGAATAAATCTTACTTCTGAATTTATTTTGGCAAACCTTTAGATAGATAGATAGATAGATAGATAGATAGATAGATAGATAGATAGATAGATAGATAGATAGATAGATAGATAGATAGATAGATAGATAGATAGATAGATAGATAGATAGATAGATAGATAGATAGATAGATAGATAGATAGATAGATAGATAGAAGAAAAGTGCTGGAAAATAAAACAACAGGGCCCTCCAGCAGTAAATGCAAAAGCAGTAACTTTGATTGAGCAAGCAACCTATATATTCATGGATTTTAATAATTAGGCCTTACGAAACAGAGAACAAAATTATCCTGTGGAGCTTAATAAAGTAGGAAAGTTCTTTTCACGTTTTGTATTTATCGTTTCTAACAATTGGGTTTTTGTCTGAACTAGACTTCAATGGTAGAAAACGTGGTTTCACAGGAAATGCTCATCTGCTATCTGGTGCTAGAGTGAGTATAAAGGGTGAAAAATACTACTTCTCATGTAAATATGTTGCAACCATCCTGTTCCAACTCCAATACACAATATTTAGTATCCATATTTGCCATTTACCTTTGTAAATCAGTCCATATCTCTCTGTTTTCTGATAAGGCTGAGATCTTTTATACCTTCATAACATGCTGTACTGAATAGGAAAAGATGGCAACAAGGTTCTTGACATGCTTGGATGGTAGATTGATATGCCCAGCAACATAAAGAACTTATGCATGGCAAGGACTTAGCAAAAGATGAACGAAAATGAACGATTGTTGTCACTATGTAAGCCACACATCATCTTAGCTTATGCATGGCAAGGACTTAGCAAAAGAATCAGATGGTAGAAAATGAATGATGTAAGCCACCATCTTAGCTTAGGTATTCAACACCCAGATATAGCATGCTTGCTTTCTATTAGCAAATAAAATTGTCACACATCAGTTTGTACTATAGACATTTGACTCACCATCATTGTCAAGTTTGACATATTTTTACGAGCTTTCAATGGAATCTTCATTTTGCAATACCATCTACCTTAATTGTGTACAAAGTAATTTAAAGATTGTATATTCTTAAGATACATTATCTTAAATTAAAAGGCGAGTCTTAAGATGCGTCATCACCTATAGAGATACAACTCCACTTTGCTAACTTGCATGTGACTTTCTATATGCATTTTATACATTACAAGACAGGGATGCGGCGGCGTTGCCGCCGCATTAGTTAAATGCTAAATAATTTTAATAGATTAGGTTTCATCCCATTTCTGTAACAAAAATTGCAGTTTTTCCACAATCAGCATAACATGCTACATATTAAGCAGCCTTTCCATGTTTGCTGGATTTGAGACCCAAATTCGAGACATTATTTGCAAGACTAAAGCTAAGCTCGTGTCACAACATAATCCAGTGTTAGTTTATGGCCTGGATTTAAATAAAAGAGATTCTATTTGCTTGAGGATTTGAATCCATTCTTAAATACCGTTCTCCATGCTAGGTGCTAAAGTCACCCAGAGCTTGTGCAGTGGTATATCCCTCTACAAAGCAGCAAGCCATCTTATGGTTTTCCCCAAATGCACAGAGAAATATAGGAATTAATCCGCCTTGATTTTCTGTCCTTCATGATCTGGCATTCAAATATACTTGGAACATGAGCAATCTTCCGCAAGAAATAAAGCAGTTCCTCATTTTTTTTTTTTTGATGGTCTTTTATAAAAGCCTAAATGATACTGTTGACTACAACTGATACATTACCTCACGACTATTCTCTTGTGAGTCTAGGAACAACTCAAATGCCATACAACCTGGTTATATACCTGACTTAGAACAATCCAATAGAAATATTTTGTTTTGCACTTAACTGACAAATGCTTTAGGACTTGGTTAATCGAATGAATTTTCGAACCCAATGTGCAATTTGTGGATTCCTAACCCGGATTCGTGGCTGTCTTAGGATAATTCTTCGGCTTTTCAGGATGGTTATTCTACGCATACACAGTTACCCTGTTTAGGTTGTGTGCTCTGCCCCAAAGCGGCACAACCGAGGCCAATACAACTGTGACTATGATGCAAAGATTCAAGGTTAATGGTCCGGCCCTGTAATGGATTTATCTGCAAAAGATTCAGAGCTAATGATCGGCTTTGTAATCAGCTTCTTCATGTTCCTTTGCAATTTTGATTCCTATTCAGATAGCTTGATGTGATGAGTAGCAATTTGGGCTTCAATTTCTTCTCGCTGCGGCCTTGGCGGCTGCTATTTGCCTCTGTGACCACTTACGCAATCTCCCTGCATATCAGCTTATATGCCGTATTTTTATTTCGACCCAGTTGGGCGCTTCCTATTTTACTCAAGGATCACAGAAGCCCATTTGTGCTTATCCCTATGAGCGCTGCATGCCAAATCATCAGTTACACAAACAGGGCCCTCTGGAATTTTTGGCCACGCTTTAAGATCTAACGCCCAATCCTTCCCTAATCTCTATAGACTCTCCCCTGTATGCCAGCCGAAATCATCTTCACATAAATTTTCTTGGCCCAATCTATCCAAAATGCTCTGGTCCTTGCCTATAGCTTAAGGTGGCAAACCAAAATGAAGAAAGCAAGCAGAAGAAATGGAACCTGCATAAAACCGATGTCTTCTCTGTTGAACGGAGAACCCAAGCTCGGCTATGGTGCCTTTAAGACCCCCACCTCTTTAAAGCCTCTGATACCTCTGAAACACTGTGACAGACCAGAACAGTCAATCTACTCAAGTGCTACTGCTTGGAATTAGCTCATCTAGTTTATTGGATGAAAAATCACGGCGGCCCTGCAAAGGGCAACTCTAAATATCTTAAAAGACAGGGTTTTCAAAACACCTGCACACAGCTTACGGCCTTTGTCTCAACTCTAACCTTCCAGGCCCTCATACCAGTTTAAGACCCCCGTTTTTAAACGCAGAGGTTTCTCTCTCTGATCTGAAGCCCAAAGCAAGGCGTCCATTGCCAAGCTCCTCCGGACGCTAAAGCCCCGTTTCTGCTTAGCCTGAAGAAATCCTGGCCCTCCATCCCAATCTGGCTTGCTGACGTGGAATTTTTTCCCCCTGTACACATCATCTTTTTCTTGCTCCACGTCACATTTCAAAACACCTACATAATTTTATATGATGAGAGATATTACTGCTAGATAAACTTTGTGCTTAAATGTATCATTAGATGGCTACACAAGATCTCATTGAAAGACCCTTTATATATACAAGAAATTTATCGCGGCGGCCACATTTCTCTTCATTCATGTTGTCAACATGTTTAAAAACATGCATGATTTGGACTTGCGATTTTTCACCTTGTATTCTAGAAGGAAGTAATCTGTGATTAAGAAGCGGCGACACAAAGTAATTGCCTTTCCAAACCTATGAAATTGGACCTATTATGAGCGACCAATATATCTATTAATGCAATTTGTGAAATACACTAGAATTAGAGATATCTTTGTCTCCCCATGAGAAGACTGGTATTATAAATGGTTAAATGGTTCGTAAATAGTATTTGATATGATGGATTTCTAATTAATATGGTTTTTAGGGCCTTAAACTATTAATATGGTATTTAGGGTATTAAACTAGCAAGGCTAGTGCTGCAGTAATTTTAAACATGTTAAATGTAGGTCACCATGGCCTAAAGCCTTCCTTAGTTATTTTCAATTGTTCCTTAATATCTTATAGACTGCTACATTTTGTTGTTTAAAGCCGCAAACATTTCGCTTACCTTTTCCTCTAAGTACTCCACTGTTCTAGTTTTAAAGACTTTTCAATGTGGAGTTATGACGTGGAGCCCTTGTTGAATAATGTTACTTTCTTGATTACATGATATACAATATCTTCAATTAAAGCTCAATTAATGTCATGGACCACACAATTAAATTCATATTCAACATAAAAATGTGAGAGGCAAATATGATCTTCCTCATCCACCCATCAATTTCCATCTTCCCAGAAAATTTTATGTAAGATCTTATTCCACCAATATAAGATCTTGTACGTACACTGATATAATCAACGAACTATCTTTCAAAGCCTGAAATCCTCAAGACCATAGGCTTTGGAAAGATATCAAATTTCCTACATATAGATCATGGCAAATAAATACTGCAGTGCCACTCTAAGACAACCAAGGAGAAAACAACAAAATACATAATTCTACTTTAAAATCGTCTGCATAAATCATGGTCTAAACTAGAAGTCATGAAACCATTGAGGAGAAGAAATTACCTATTGTGTCTTGATATAAGTCTAGATTAACATGGACATGCTCTGGAAAAATATAAGTCTTATTAAAATCTTTTCCTCTTCCTATGCCTTTCCTCTTCCTATGCCTGCATCTTCAGACAAAGAGCTGGCTTGATTTTCATTGTCCAGCCAGTGTTAATCAGAATTTTATTTTTTTGGCTTGACTTTTTCACTATTTCCAGCCAGTGCTACTCAGAATTTTATTTTTCTATGTGAAAGAATATAATCCAGGGGCTATTTCCACACCTGATCTCACCATTACCACACTAATTATTCATGGATGTTGTGCCACAGATATATCTAAAAGAGGGGACATCTTACTCTTATGTAGCATATCGTAAAAAACAAAGGCTATGCATGCCACTATCTGCCACAGTTCATTAAAGCCATCAGGAGCTGAAGCCTGCATCAAAGACGTTTCCGAAGATGAAACACAGAACAAAATACAAATGCTCGGCTTAAATTTAGTTGTAAGTCTACTTTGCATAAAGCTCACATGAAGTAAGAATTTTCTTCAAAACCCTGATATTTGCAACCTCAGGGCTATCACGAAGCAAGGAACTTGGAACTTGCATCTATTTAAATCCTCAACCTAGAGAAATCCTGAAGGTGTACACATCAAACAAAAATGTAGGAACCATACCTGGTGATGGAATTGAACATCTGTAGCTACTGCTAACACTCGCCACTAGAAAAGAAAGGTGCTGAAAACCCTAATTTGTATTGCTCGGATGATATGGATGTTGTGCTTGCGGATTTGAAAATAACATCACTCATTTCATTCAACAATTTGATGCAAACAGCAAGAAATTGTGGCAGAATAGTGGATCAATTAACAGAGGCTCGGAATTTGCCCTTGGCCGTAGCTTTAGACCCAGCAAATCTATGTCATGGAGATGTTATTCCGGATGGAGCATGGAATTAGCCCTTGGCCGTAGCTTTAGACCCAACAAAACTATGCTCATGGAGATGTTATTCCGGCTGGGGCATACATGAGTGCGGTGCTAGAGCATAACACTATGATCTGCAACTAGCTCCAGATCTGCAATATAAGAGAGATTTAGCTCTCCGGCATAGAAGCAAAGGAACACGTTGGCCATTCATGACCACGGGCTATGGCGGCAGAGAAGCTACGACGGCAGAAAAACTTGCTGAAGGCATCTTGATTTTAAGTATATCCTCCCCTCTTTGGCTACAAACAGCGCAAAACTCTGAATTTTCTGCATCAAAAAATGCCCCTGTTTTTGTTTCCTCGTGCTCAATCTTTTGCACTGATTTGCATGAAACGGTGTCGAAGAGGAGCTTGCGTCTGCGTCCATCTGCATCGCATTACTTGCAGTGCAGAGCATAGAGCATCTTCATTCTGCCAATCTTGTCTGGCAGCGGATTTGAAAAACAATTTAAATTTAGTTCATTGAGGACGGGACGAAAATAAGGTTTTATATTTAGGTGAACGGAAAAAATCAAACTGGATTATATATGTTTAGAAAGCAATTCGATGCTCATCTATTTTTGTACCAAAAGGTGGATCATTACAATTAGTACACTTGATTTGTTATGCAAAAGGTTGGTTGTTCCAAATACTCCTTTGTGCACATCTCGCTCCCTCCCACCTCCGATGGGCGATTTCCCTGAGCGGTTTCTCTGAGCGCCGCCTTCCCTGCGCGTCTGGGCGATTGGCGTTGGGGGCGTCTGTTTTCCAGCACCCAGTTGTGAAGAGGTTACGGTTCGGAGCCGCTTGGTGAAGCCTTGTCTGCTGGAGGTATGAAGGTATGCTTGTTGCTTGTGCAACAGCATGGATTTTTGGATCGGTGAGCAGCCATAATCATCCTGGCAACGGTTTTTTCCCAGGTGGTTTTTTTAATCCGGGTCATGATGGTTGTGGTCTTGCTCACGTTGTGCTTTGGTTTAAGGGCTTCGGCCCATGTTCTTGTTTGGACTTCGGTCCGGGACTTCGGTCCCTTATGTACTTGGTCCCATAACCCGATTGGGTTCCGTGGACGTTAAAAATTCTTCCTTTCCTTCCTTTCCTTTCCCTCCCTCTCCATCCCACCTAAGAATATTATGTATATATTTAATGGCTGTAAATTGCAAGATCTGCGCATTCAATTCTGTAAATTCATTAATAGGTTTTCAACCTAGGCCCAGCAACGCTGGGCACTATTACTAGTGATAAAATAATGGTGTGCGGTAATCCACTTTAAAAAGTTGCATGCAAGTCCACTTTGCATGTGATAAGGAGGCATATACATATACGACATATTTTTTAAATTATATGCCAACAAAAAGTATTTGCTCTTTAGTATTTAGTACATTAGTCATTCCAATCTTAAAGGAAGAAGTCGTGTGTAAATGTTAAAAAGACGACGATGATTTTTGATAGAAAAGAAAAATCTGACTTAAAAAAAATTCCTGACGGCTAAACGAAAGGCTTGTACGCCATTTGACACCCCTAAGCTTGGATAAATCGTAATCCATGTCACTGCCGGATGTTGTTGTCTCAAAAACTGTAATCTAAGTCACGTCATGTGTGGCATTTCTGGCATTGTCGAACAAAACAAATGAGTTGACTTAAACTAGTCACTAGGAGCTTGCTTTAAAAGATGTAGTTGTCTGTAAAACAAACACTTGAATCACAATGCTGAAGCAATCTAATCATCCGTATGAAAGATATCGTGGCTTTGAGAATGAGGAGCAACCTGAAGAGGATGTGATAATTTTAGCAACCAGGGTGGTCCTCCTCACAAAGTTATCTCGTGTTACTGGTGCTTTAGCATTCATGTGGGCAACTGTGGTGCTGCTGGGTGGTCTCATTGTTGGCTCGATCAGCTTCATTGATTTTTGGTCTATTATAGCTCTGCTTCTAATTGGTGGCGTCCGGGCACTCGTTATAACTCGAGAATTCGAGTGTCAGCGAGTATTTGCTAAGTGCTTTGCAAGAAGCAAATGTCAAATCATTGATGTTGAGGCAGGATCAAGGAGGCCGCCTGCAGCAGCACGTCCAAAAACAGTAAGGCAAATTCGCATCTTACAACTGCTCTTTTGCTGTGTTTCCCTTGCTTTGGCAGCATGTCGCATTGGTGAGCATAATTTTGGAAAGCTTAATAGGTCCGCATCAAATAGAAATAGTGCTCTGTATATCTATTATGGCTTAACTATCTTAGAGGTAATGATATTTCTAGCTCTCAGAACCTATTGGTGGTTCGGCGGAAGCGCACTGTTTAGGCATGTCAGCCAGAAATGTAAACTTGAGGACGGAGACTTGGTGAGCATGTTTTACGAGTTTGTTTACTCTCATTCCTTGACTAGCAGCTTTGAAGGCATAGGTTTGGATCTGATTGACTTTAGCATGGAAAAAATTCAATCCAACCGCTACGAGGAACAACTTGCAGGAGTGACGGTTTTAGCTGCATTAGTAAAGCATCCAAATGAGAATGAGAATTCAAATGACAGTAAAAATGAGAATGAAAGAAGTTTTGATGCTATTAAAGAAATGCGCGCTAGAAAATTTGCAACTACACCACATATACTTGAGCGGGTTCTAGATATGCTCACTTGGAGTTGGAGAAATGAGAAGGATCAGGATATAATAAGAGGAGCAGCAATTGTGTTAGATGGACTTGTCCACTACAGGATTATTTGCTTCAGAATAGGAGCCATTGCAGGGGGTCTGGAAGGTATAGCTTCTGTTGTAATCAATAATACAAGCAAAGAAGGGTCACATCCAACAGGCATTGCTAATGAAAAGCATCATCAGGAGCTCAAACTTCTAGCCCTAAACATGTTGAACAAGCTGGCAAAGGAACACAGTCATTGTGTTAAAATAGGTCGTACTAGAGGGCTCATAGCAGCGCTAGTGTCATCCATAAATGTTGATTCCATTCAAAACAGTGACCCTACAGGCAGCATGATATGTGACAGAAGTCTGCAAATACTTGGATTGCTTGCAGAAACAATAGGTGAATCTGCAAAGGACATCAGGAATGAGATAGTCAGACAATTGTCTGCACTAGACAAGCTTCGTGATCTTCTCAAAAGTGAAATAGAGAAGTTCAAAGGATATACCCTAGCCATTCTCAAGAATTTGGCTCTAGAACCTGACCTCAAGGATGCAATAGGGAATACAGGAAATGCAATACATCTTCTCATGGTTTTATTCATTGATAATGAATCTATTGAAGCAGCAAAAGTTCTTAATAGCTTGGCATGGCATAATTCAAAGAATTGTGAGAGAATTGTAAGAGATGGAAGTGCTCTCTTTAAATTCAAAAACAAGTTGGAAAATGGCAGCAATGCTAGGGTATCAATACGTGCTGCAATGATTCTACGAAGCCTTTGTGCAAATCTGCCCAAGGAGAAAAAGGTAAAGATAGCCAGCGAGGCTGCTAGACATGTCATGGCAAGAATCAAGGAAAGGATAAAAGTACTTAATGGACCGCCCATACAAGTACTTGATGGACAAGAAGAAAATGAATTGCTGGAAGCTTACCTTGCTCTCGCAAAATATATAGTCCGTGCAGTGTCGGTAACTGAACTTCATGTACTGAAGGATATGCCTGAAGCAGTGAGCAGCTTACTAGGTAAACTTCCGAGCTTTAAAAATGAGCTACCAAGAATTCGTCGCCATGCTGTAGAAGTTATTGTTGAGCTAATGAAGAAGGATAAGTCCTTCTGCGAAATATTTAAAAATGAAAGAATAGAAATGCATTTGGATGCAATGTCGAAATCATTGTCGCACGCAGAAAATTTCAACTCCGTTAGTGGCACAATGGGAGTAAGTCAATACAATGAGAAGATGGAGGATCTTATTAAGACTGCTCGAGAAACTCTGGCCAGTAGAGAGTTTCAACCGTCCCAATTTTCTTGTTCTGCAAGTTCCCATCCATTCTGTTGTCCCTATCCCTATTTTCAATAGAAATATATTCTGTTGTGTCCTTGTTTGATCTTGGACGATCTTAAAAATCTTAAAAAGTTGCCTTTCGTGACACGCTTTGTTAGAGCCATGCAATGGAGAAGGAGACATTGTGCAGCAGTACAACATCTATAAGCATATGGAAACATAGCAGATGATCAGATAAGCGAGCACTTAATTACTATGTTACTTTATTGTTGTATAAAGTATTTTTCTAGTCACGTTGAGCGGGAAGCAAATGCAAATAATGCAGCAAACAGCATGGCATATATGCTAGGTCATTGTGCACAGGACTCGAAGTGGAATTGACAACTTCCATATGGTATATATGCATAAAGCAAGCCAAAAGCCGGTGGCATCCCATGCATCCTCTTCCAGACAATTTGTGAGTGATCACCTTCCCTGCAGGCCTGGTAGCAATACTTCTCATAGATGGCCTAATGCTTTCTGCATCTGCACTTCACTCCTCCTTGCCACACCCACGTTCTTGTTTTTAAGCCCTGTGCTTGTCCCCCTTGTGATCCTTGTTTTCATAAAGGCTTTTTATCTACTGAGGCTGCCTTTGTTGCCCTCTGCCCTCTCTTGAATCTACAGTTATGTCAAAGACATCTCCTTGAAGCTGACCAGGTTGGCGCTGCCAAAACCCAACTTTTGGATGCCGCAGGCCATGTCAAGGACATGACTAGGAATTGTTGTTGTGTATTATTGTTAAGAAGAGACAATAATAAATGGTTGTGAATTACTTTTATGGCTCTAATGTTCAATTTTAAGTCTTAATGTGAAACAACCTCTGCTGATCTTGTTGTGTTTGGTCACCTAAGACTCACCTTTCTTTATTGGACTTTTGGTGGACCTTGTATCCCTGTTGGAACTTCCATATACCATACTGTTGGAATTGACAACTTCCATATGATTATGCATATGGAATCTTATTGTAGTATTCATTTGGCAGAATATAGCAGATTAGCAGGCATATATTCCAGACACTCAATCATTGTCATTTTTAAATTCCTCCAGGAAAATGTGAAGTCATAAAAGTAACCCTTAACCCTTAAAAGTGTATGGCGGCTGCCCGCAACATTAAGCTCAGCTTTGTTATACATCTTAATTCAGTACTTGAGATCATACATAAAAGTCATAAAATGTGCAACTCATTGAACTCAACTTCATAATAGCAAACACAGTAGCAAATCTTTGCTTATGACAGTGATGCAAAAGACCATTGCTACACCGAAAATATTTGCAAGAAAAAGGCATGTGTCAAAGGTATAAGGCAAACTTTTCTAGCCAAAACCGAATAGAAAGTTGCTCTCTTCTGAGATGCAAGAAAGAACGTTTAGCAGTTTCATTTGCATGTACTACGGAAAGTAGTGCTTGTCTATTTTTCTTTTATTCAGTCCCGAAGGTTCAGACTGTTTGTGCTATAATATGAATACCTCGTTCCACGCTTTCCCACAACAATTAACTTTGTAACAAGGAGACAACTGCACGTTTGCAGCATGCAATAAAAATGACAATCAGAAAGTGGAAACAACGCAAGGATAATCTAAGACTGTAAGCAGGATAATATAAGACTGTAAATGCTGCAGAATGAGCAAAGTATAGGATAGTAAAATAATATATATTCGAGAGATGTTCCAATCGAATCAAAACAGAGCAATCAAGAGCTACAACGGATAAAATAATAAGCTCTTCCCTTTCAAAATGTTTCTCTGATGGCTAAAAATGAAAACTTACCTCGGAGAATCTGAAATCTTGGCCCTGGTGGTGCCCCCAATGCATGCACAAAACCCTGAATTCATATTTGCATTTACATAAAGTAGATTTGGCAACGAAAGAACAAAATCTCAAGGGAATTTACCTGTTCTTCAATCAAAGCAGCTGGGCCGACCTGTTTGAATACGGAAAGAGAATCGCACTCTGAATTGTTGGGTGTCAAAACCCACAGATGCAATGTAAAGTGTTTAGGGCAGGGCCCAACTGAGCAATGTAAAGTGTTTAGTGGCAGGGCCAACTGAGCAATGTAGTAAAAATACTAAAATACTATCTATCTATCTCTTCCGTTCTCCAAATTTAGTAGATGCTGTTAAGCTCTGTTTGCCTCTCGTATAAATATATGCCCATCCACGTCTCTGCCATCGCTGCCCTCCTGCTCTGGAACTACAAGCACCCATCTGCAAATCCGAAGTTGCCATACTGCTGGACCAAATCCGGAAATCATCTGCAGATCGCCTGCAGATCAGCCGCCATCCTTCTATCCCCCAAAAACGCCTGAGAACTCGGCCCCCACCAAGTGTAAAGTCAGGAAAAAACGTGCAGACAGAGGTTACAAAAAATGGGCCCTTTTTAGAATTCCACAATAAAACCAGGCTTTTAAAAACACTTGCACAACTCTAAGTTAGTATACGAAGATGATACGGAGGAGGTGCGACAAAATGTTATATGTGGTCATTCCTATTGTGCCATGTGGCAGTTCCAATCATGCCCCATGTGGCATCTCCAACGTGCTGAATCATTACATCACTTGCGTCACAATTTTGCTGACATGGCTAAGCCAATCCCAATTGCTTCAGATGCTATGAGAGTGTGTTGGGCAAAGTCCGGGGAACACTATAAACCAACCCGATTGAAATTACAATTTTTTCGGTTAAGTTAGTGTATTGTAGGAATTCTTCCAGAAGTTTTCTTATGGTTTCTATTAAGACAATGAAAAGTTCCAGCTTTAAACATAAGATATTCGACGGGTCAAAATAATCAAAAAAATTTCGACCGGACCTAAAAAGGTTTGCCCAACATTAATCCTGGATCCCATCTGAATTTCCGAACTTGAATCGGACTTTGTCTTATAGTGCATATCTAACCGGTTTCACCAGTTTGCATCCGGTTACATCATCAAGAACATAAATTTGCGCCACTATCACTTATCTTTAGATGTTATGCCACAATTCTTTCCACATTCTGCTTCAACCAAAGGTCGCGCCAATTTTAACAAAAACAAAAGGAAACTTTAAACATTCCTTCAATGAACAATTTAGAGTATATTCAACAACACAGCTACGTGGTTTTCCTATGCATTCTGATTTTCATGTTTCATACAAATCCATTCTTGGCTACAAAGGTCCCTAGAAGGATTTGAAGAAGAATATGTGCAGGAAACACAAGGCCTTTGAAGAACTTTATCATGCCCTGCACCATTGCCAATTGAGATTGGCAACCCCAATGTTGGTCATATCAATCTCACAGCTGCCCATAGTTCATCATTCATCCTATTGTTATAAAAACTCCCTCAGCCATCCCACTGATATAGGTATTACTCTTGCAAATGCTGAGCCTGGCGAGCAATATGCCACTACACATTGGAGTCCAATGTCGCTCCTACTATTCTTGCAAATGCGAAGCTTACCAAACAGTATGCCACTACACATTGGACTCCATATGACTTGATGCTTCTCCATGCTGAAGAAGATAAGATAAGAGTTTTTAACGTACACCCAATGGCCACTTATGTAGCCCCTTGTCCAGACCCCCACTTGGAGGGAGACATCCCTCAGGCGCAACCCCAGCCCACCTGAGAGAACCAGGGGGAGGGACCACTGCGAAAACGGCCCGGCCGGATAACAAGGACAAGGGAGAAACCTCTTCCATGAGGAAGAAGGACCGGGCGAAGGCCCAATCTATGAGATCAACCCGGGAGACGGATGAATGCTACTCAGGCTCGACAATGCACCAAGTGCAGGCGCAGACGAGGGCCTTGAAACAAATGGAGGAAGGAATTGAGAGCAACAGGACCCAGATTGCAGGACTGGCAGAAGAGATCCAATCTTCAGCGTCCCATGTGCTCAAAAGACAGTTGGCAGCGGAGAGGCAACGACAGAGATGGAGACCCGCATGCAGCTGTTAGAAGACGGGCTTCGTTTGGCACACTTTGAGAGGCAATAGGAGAAGCAGGGTCTTGCTGACCTGCGAGCTCACGTGGACTCCCTCCTCACCACCCTAGAGATCACGACACAGGACAGGCAGTATGCTAAGCAGGATACAGTGGCAACCATCTCCCGCCTCAAGTCAGAAGCTGAGGGGCTGCCACCATAATGCAGAACGTCCGAGCTGCCTTTGAAGCCAGCCAGCCAGAGCTGAGAACTCTACAGAGTAGGGCTGAGACACAAGATCAGGAGATACAGGAGCTCCGGCAACTGTTGCCCAGCACGGCAGGGGCCTCTCAAATTGAGATGCTTGACATGGAATTGAGGAAACTCAAATATAAGAAAGGTGATAGTCTTACTCAGTTTTTCCAGAAATTTGATAACATTATTGAAGATTTGGAAGCAGCCAAGGTACTTATTACACGAGAATTCCAGTTACTCAACCTAGCTAGAGCTTTTTCGAGCTTTGGTCAATTAAGTACTCTAGTTAGGACTGTGGGAAGAAATAGGGAGAAGGCTGAAGCCCTGATCAGAACAGAAATAGAATAAAGGAGGTTAACAAAAGAGGAGGATGAGGATGAACATACTGAAGTACTTCTAACTGAGAAAAGTAAAGGAAATGCAAACAAGATAGGACCTTGCTAAGGTTCCCAGACTGTTGGAGCCAGAAAAGAGGCCTAGGGTTAGGGTTTAGGCCTTTATAGGTTAGGGTTCACATGTTATGCCACGTGCTTCCAATAGGGTAAGTCCGTGTGGCGGGTGCCCAATAGGTTAAGGCCACGTGGAAAATGGTCTTAACCTAAGGTTGGCTAAGTTATATGAATAACTTAGTCATGCCCCCTAGTGCCACAAAATATGGTATACAAGGCTATGAACAAAGTTTAAAATGAAACGCACTTATTTGCTCCAAACGCACTTCAAAAGGAATCTTTGAAAGATTCCCTAAAATTCCCCTAAAAAAGTCCATTTTTAAGGTTTTTTTGTGACAGGTGTGACAATTTAGGTAATTTAGGTACCCTTTTTGAGGGGTTGATTGAACATAACTCTTATGCAAAAATTTTAAATAGCAATTTTCATCCTCCTAATTTAGAACAAAAAATAGTTACTTATATAAAGTGTAGCAAAAAAGGGGCAATAAGAAAAATAGCAAGGGTCGTAGATTGACAAAGAAGTGATATATTCAAGGTTGTGAAAATTGTAGAAAATTATGAACAAAATTGTCAAAAATATAGGACATTTTGACAAACACTAATCACCTGCACTTTCTGTTCTTTACATGTTCGAGTCATCAGACAAACTTACATTTTGCAGCAATATCAGGATGCATCTCATCCTCAGACTCATTTAATCCCTGATCACTTGAGCCTTCATCCTCAGCTTCACTCTCAAAACTGGATGTACTTGAACAATCTTCTTCCTCACTGTCTACAAGTGAGTCTTCATCATCATCTTTTTTGGCCACCATTCTAGGTTGTTTGTCTAATCCACATGCCGACCTTATTAAAGTTTGAGTGACCATACGTAACTTGCATGTTGTTGGTGCTATGGTACCATCTGCTTGAGCATAGGAGGCATTGCAAAGTATAAATTTATCAAACATTGCGGTATAAATTTATACAACATTTGATATAAATTTATCTTTGGAGCTTAGGAGGCATTGCGGTATAAATTTATACAGCATGAGCTCAAGGGTATAAATTTATACAGCATAAGCTCAAGCGGTACAAATTTATACCACGTGAGTTCAACCGATACACAAAGAAAGAACTCGAGTGGTATAAATTTAAACGCTCAGAAGCTTAAGCGGTATAAGTTTATACCATCACCCCACATGAAAAGTGCGGGAGCAGTATAAATTTATACCGGAATTGTTTTAGAATGAAGCCACGGTTTAAATTTATACTACAAGTTTCCTTTAAACTATTAGAATGGATTTATATTGTTGGTTATAACATGACAGGGCGCAGATATAACATGACAATGCATGGCTAAAACATGACAGAAGCTTCTTACGGTATAAATTTATACGGTGGCTTGGAAAAATTTGCCTGAGAGAAACTTTAGGGTTTTCATAATCTGACCATACAGGAGTTTCTTGGTGCTCGAAGTGTTTGAAAATGGTTTGTTGGTTGGTTTTTGTTGTTTTTAGGTTTTGTTTTGTGGCCGAGGCTCTAAGCTTTAGATAAGTGGGAAGTTTTTTTTTTAGGCTTCTTCGTGGCCGAGCTTTTCGTGGCTTCTTCGTGGCTGAGGTTCTTCATGCCCGAGTTTCTTCCCGAATGTATTTCTTAGGGTGTGGCAGATGTAGAATCACCTGTTGTGGAAGATCCTGAACTGCCAAATCACCTGAACTGCCGAATCCTGAACTGTTTAGCAGATGTAGAATCACCTGTTGTGGAAGATCCTGAACTGCCGAAGCTCGCATGATACAGAAGCTAATGAATCGAATCGAATGATACAGAATGAACAGAAGGCAGTTTGTTCTTTCGCTGTTGGCCTCAAGACAAGGTAATTTTATGTTCCCTTACACTAGTTCATGGAGCAAAGGCTGAAACTGTAAAACTGTAGTGTTCCTTTTGTTGCCAGTTTTTGGGTAGATTACTCCATTTGAAGCTTGTTTCTTTCTGCATATATCACACGGGCACAGATATTAGGTGCAGATCTTAGTTGCAGTCATCACACAGGCGCAAATGAAGGTTGTTGGATGGATTAGAGAGACTAGAGGTTGGAAATGTGCCAGAAATTCAAGGATTTATCCAGTTGAAATTACTTGGTATTAGTTTAAAAATTGCTTGTGGAGACTCATTAAATTGGAGTATGGAGTACTAGCAGCTCTGTTTTTTGTCTATCTTCTTGACTCTCCAGCTCTGAATTTAACACTAAGTGCAGATTCTAGTTTATCCATTGTTAAATGTAGACTACTTTACTCTGTAAGATTGGTCGTGATAGCCTTGAAGTTAGACCTCTGGTTGGGCTGTCACAGGCTGTAAACCCATCGGTTTGACCATCACATTTGGGATGTTTATATTTGGGATGTTTATTTTTCAATCTCATTTATGAAAGGAAAGCTTAAGTTTGCATCAGGATATACTTGTCTTGACAATGTTGTTGATATATTACAAAGCTGAATACCATTTTACATTTGAAATAGGTAGAAGCTAGTAGAGATGTGTAAATTCAAGGGCTCAGGTAATTTACTATGGCAGTTGCATGCATGAAAATCTCAAAGGTCCAGGTTAGACCTTTGATTGAGTTGCCACAAGATTTAAACTGTGTCAACCCAAAGATTAAGTGCATAGATATGTCATATATACATCCTGTGAAGCAGTAGAGGCACATAACATCTCGAGACGATTTTTCTGGGTTTGAGATAATTTTTTAGGCAAGGACGCAATGTAGTGTCTGTTGGTATAGATTGCGACAAAATAAGCTTTAGCAGAACCATAATAAGTTCTTGCGAGTCATTTTCAAACGGAACCATAATAAGTTCTTGCGAGTCATTTTCAAACGGAAATGAAGAACTGGGTGCCAAGAACGATGTTAAAGATATCAAGGAAACGTTTACATAAATCCAACCTCCCATCAAGAAAGATCACAGGAAAACACAATGAAGAGGTTGAGTTTGTTGACTTGAGTTTGCTGAAGTTGCCATTGAATCAGAGGTATAAGTCAAAATCTCAAGGTGATGAGAGTTTTTTGGACTGGGTGGACGCACCATCTGGTATAAATTTATACCGAGGGTTTCCATTTCAACCTGTCGGTATAAATTTATACCGCGGCACCTGACTATTTCTTAATCGGAGCTTCTCTGCAAATTGGTTATGGCATGCCCTATTATTTTAAGGACCTTGTACAAAAGGTGCTTTGTAACAACTTTTTGTAATACTATTTAATATGATTACTTAATTTGAATGCTTCCTTCTCTGTTAAAAATGTTAAAGAATTTATTTGCTGCTAAATGACGTGTTCTTGAGCAAGTACTTTAATCAATTCTTTTTAGCTGTGTGGCAACTTCTCCTTCTGTCTTCATATTGCTACCGTGAGAGTATTCATGCACATTTTGCAACATAGCCTACTTCAATTGCATGTATTTTGGCAATGGAATATGTAGCATAATAACAGGGGGTTTTCTTTGTGTTTTTGTACGCTTTTCACAAAGGTTTTTCTAAGATTTCATGGCGTATTCGAATGGATGTACTAATGCGTACATCTAGAGTGCACTATTTTTTGGTCGTTGATTTAGGTTTTTTTTTCAATGGTCCAAGATCCAAGGGCTCACAATAAAAGCCCTCTTTTTATTTGAGGGGCTTAACATGCAAGCCTTGGATAGCATTTTAGGGCATTCTTTGCCCTAAAGCTTGGCCATGAACCACTGTTGGCATTGTTAATGCCTTAAAGCTTGGCCATGAACCACGCACCAGGTATCAGATTGCTTGTTTATGTCAGACCCAATTCCGACCAAATACAACACTATTTGGGTTCTTCGGAATTAGTTAGGGGGTCAAACCGACGGCAAGAATGTCGGGAAAAAGCTACGATTCCGCATCAAACTCCTATGTGGCTATAGTCGCAAGATGTGCTTTTTTCAGACAAAACGGGAGCATCATGGCGTAGAGAGGATTGCATGGCGTAGAAGTTTGCCCCGAAATATTCGTAGGTTTGCATTTCGATTTTTCTGAGGTTTGCGTAATCGTTTAAAGAAATCGTAGCTTTGAATAAAACTGGCTATGGTGGAAGGATCTTGTTTTTCAAGCTGCCGGGCGCATGTAATCCAACACGTATGTGATAGTGCTTCCGTTGATATTGCCATAATCCGACAAGATCCTTTCGCTGCACTTAAGCTTGTAAAAAAGAGCAAGCTTTTTTCTCCACAAAGAAGTTAGAATTGCAAGACCTCCGGGATGCATAGCCCAAAACAGTCATCATAACTCAACCCTAATCCGCTTTTCTCAAGGATTTTACGCACAAATCCTTCGATGTTATGCTCAATCAGCGAGGAAGCTCTCTTCCAAGGCTAAAAATGATGCCGCCTCTTGATAAGCCGCCCATCAATGGTGCCTTCATTTCTGTGCACGTAGCTTTGTCCCCGCCCATCCTAGCTCAAAACAGGGGTTTTTCTACCCGGGAATGGGGTCTGATCCAAGCACCATAAGAGGCTTTGCCATAGTTAAATGCAGAAAAGGCCTCCATAAGAGGACACGAGGGCCAGATTACTCCAGTGCAAAGGGATTTTTGGATTCTTGCAGGTTTTGATGTTTCTGGTGAAGGAATTGTAGACACAAAGATTTGAATTTGTCAGCTTTATCTTGTCTCCAAAATACAAAAACAGTACAAGAATGGTTTTGTTTTCCATGAACCATGTGTCATTTTCGCAGAGAAAGATCCGGATCGGCGACTACTACCCGTCGGGTTATAGAACTTGCAAATACAAAGCAGTTGAATCAGGTGCATTGTCTTTGATTTCCTCATTTTCTTGATTTCCTTATAACTGTCCTTATAACTTCTGGCATTCATGGCAGAATAGGAAAGAAGAGGGCATGGTTGTTTAAAATAGCCTGTTTTAATCTTTAGCATACTTAGAAGGTAATGCACATACTTTACACCTTTCTATAAGCTTGAAATAATCAAGTCAAAACAACACTTTGAATGTATATGTAAGTTTGAGCTCTTGTACTTAGCATGCTCTAGTTTTTAATGTGTTTAGTAGCAATATTCTCTTCCAGCAGATAGCAAAATTATTCACTTTAAGTTTCAATCTGCAAACAAAATGCCAACCACAGCTTTGCAGCAAAGTTCCATGCTTAACGTCTAGGTCAACATTTTGGCATAAAGGACAGGCGTGGTGATTCCGGTCTAAATCATTCCATATTTGTTGGAGATCTTGCACCAGATGTTACAGATTATGTGCTTCTGTGCTTCTGGGGCAAAACAGGCTTGCATTGATACTAGCACATGTTACCATATGCACTAGCATATACAATGTGCAGTTTACAATAGTATACATGATTCTTGTATTGCAATATTCAGATTACAGAATATAATCAATATAATGCTAGATATTGATTACACAAAATGCACTCATAGTTGTTTGCAATGGAAATAATTTGTTTGTCTTGATGTTATTGTGCTTTTAGTAATTAATATTTAGGCCCATAAAGTTTGCCTATGTTTCCTTTAGATAGGGCCCGAAGGGCCCAAATTTTTTTTTAATATAACAATTAACACACAACTACCATTAACATTATTAACACAAATCATTGCATTTAACACATTTAAATTAAAATCCCCCTTAAACCCCCTTTGATTTGGGTGCATATTCACACGGGGGGTTACTCCGGGCAACGAGAGCTGTCCGATGGGCATATTTACCCTTTATTCCAAAATCTGGACCGTAAATAGCGATCCTCGTTTGTGGGGTATGCATGTACAAGTTTTTGTATACTGTATATTAAAGTTTGCAAAATACTATAAGATTTGAGAGAATGTACTTAATGGTGTTAATTTTGTACATGTATTGTAAATATATTTTGGGAGCTCTCGCTGCCCTACGTAACCCCCCGTGTGAATATGCACCCAAATCAAAGGGGGTTTAAGGGGGATTTGTGTTTAAGGGGGCTGTCATGAAATGTTAGTTGTACCCCCCTAAACGGCTTTTTTTTTTTTTTGGTCCTATGCTTTTAGATTATTTTTCTTCAAAAGTGCTATTTTCATGACGACTTTGCAAAAATCTTATCCAAGAAACTTGAATGCCTCTATTTTTTGCTCTTTTTAAAAGATTCCAACATTCTTGAGGGAATCTTTCAAATGCACTTCTTAAATAAGTGCGTTTCATTTTAAACCTTGTTTATGAAGATAGACTTGTATAGTGACGGACCTGGAAGTATACGTATTTATGGCGTATATTTCCCTGGAATGTCACATTCTCCTCCCCCTTATGATAATGATGTCCTCAGCATTACGCTAAGGTGACGAACCTGCAACAGCCCTGCAAAACTCACAACAAAAAATATAGGAACTTAACACTATTGAAAAGATCAACTTTTCGTTAATTACTTAATATGTAATTATAAGGCTATATTTATAAGTTATACAAAATTATATAGCTATATCGACTATTATTATAAAAATATACACATATAATATTATTACAACAAATTTAGGAGTTCATAGTTAGTCTAAAATCTATGACTCCTATCTTCTCGTAACGTGCTCCTTCCTTCATGATTCCCTTCACTGGCCTGCACAAGTAGCACATTGCGTTATATAAGTTAATAAGTTTGTAGTTTTGGGGGACCACCCCCCTAATTACCTCCTTGAGCCGAACTACTAGCTCAAGGTTACCCCTACTACCTTGCACTCAATCATGGCCCCATAAGGATTTGAGCTTAAGGACCATTTAAGATGATCATATCATCGCCTATGATCAAGTGCTACCTTGTACATGATCCCCCAGATCGAGTACACCCCAGTGCATCATGCCCCGAGGGTTTTAAGCTAGGGAACGTCTCACGATCCCATCATCGCGCATGATCACTTAAACCTCACCGTGACCCCCCTATGGTCAAGTGCGCGTTCCTCGCATCGTGGCATAGAGGGCATCCGACAGATGTCCCATCATCGCCCACCATGCCTCACTTCCTCTCTCATGACCCTACTGGTCATGCGCACCTCTTGGTGCGTGTTGGCCTAGAGAATGCCTTAGGGGCATATCCCATCATCGCCTACACGTTCCAAGGTTCTGGCACATGCACTCTACTAGCTAGAATACACATGCCAGTACTAAGGCTAACTAAGAACACACTAAGCTAACCACCCGGCAAGTCGGCGTCGACAAGATCGGAGACGACCCGCCCATCAAACTCCTTCATGAAGTCCGGGTATTGCTTCTCCAAATCCTGCTTCAACACCCAGGTTGCGTCTTCCACGGGCAAGTGCTTCCACTTGACCAAATATTGGAGGAACTGAGACCTCCTGGTCTTCTTGAATGACTTATCAAGAAGCAATTCAGGCATAATTTCAACTTGTTCCTCCGTCATTTCCAACAAAGTTGGAGTATCCAAAACCTCCTCCGGGTTTGGAATGTGCCTCTTCAACAGGCTCACATGGAAGACTTTAAGGTGGGTAGGCAAGGCGAGCTTGTAGGTCTGGGTTCCTACTTGCTTCAAAATCTTGAAGGGTCCTGCCCACCTAGGAGCAAGCTTCTTACAATTGCCGATGCGAAGCTTCCCTTGCTTGACCTTTACTTGAGCCAAACTTTATCTCTCAGCACAAACTCTCGAGGAGTTTTATGTCTATCTGCTAGACTCTTCTGATGTGCCCATGCTGTTTGAAGATATTCTCACACTTCTACCATAAGCTACTGCATATCTGCCGTCGTTACTGCAAAACTTCCATCTTGGGCACTAGATTATGCCACATAATTGGGGTCAAGCATTAATAACTGTAACTGATCATGGGGGAGACATCTTCGATGACTCTTGCTTCATATTATTGTACGTAACTTGACTAGGTAGATGTAATCGGCTCATTTGGATTGCTTGTTCCCATCATAGTTTCTCAACGTGCTCTCCAGAATTGTATTGGTGCAGTCTATTTGCCCATTGGATTGCAAATGATAAGCAAAACGCATCCACAAGTTGGTGCGGCTCGTGTTGAAGAAGTCTTGCTAAACGTCGCTAAAGAACTTCGGATCTCTATTGGTGATGATCGACCTGTGCATTCCAGCAACCTGAAAAAAATCTCTTATGTAGACAACAAGGCTAGATCCAAAGCTCTGTCTATGGTGTGGCATGGCAAGTATGTGCCCTTTTGATAAGTTATATACCACGACCGTCAAGGCTTCAAAGCTTCTTGTTGTCTTTGGAAGGCCCGCTATGAAAACCATGCTGATAACTTCCGAAGGTTCCAACACAAGGCACCCAAAGATTTAACTATCATAGATAACCACTACAAAACCACAATGATAGTGTATTATAGTGGTTTTTAGAATGGAACTATGGTTTTGCATGCTAGTTTATACTCTTATGTGGTTAATTGAGACTGATGAAGGTTTTTATCCAGGTCTTTGCTACGAGTTTGGCGTGTCATAGTGGTTAATTATGCAATTTGCAACATTGAGAGTAAGAAAGTAATGCTTAATGGTTTTTTTATACATGTAGATGGTTTTAGGAGTGGTTTTAACTGGCAATACTTCAATGTTCATATATATGGTTTAACAAAGTCCTTTTATTTGTTATATTTCATTTGGATTCTTTAAGCAAGCACGGCTTGCCAAAATGTTAGTGGTTTTTTTTACTGGAAATACTATAATGTTTCTAGACATAGTTTAACAATGTCTTTTTATTTGAGTTTTTTCATCGTAATTTTTTAGGCTAACATGAGTTGCCAAATTGTTAGTGGCTTTTAACATGGTTTGGTGGTTGACTTTTTCACTTTTCTGTTGAGAAAGAATGCTAGTGGTTTTTTGTTAAGGAAGACATGGTTAGTACATGGTTTTACATCTAATTTCCTAGGGTAATATGATTCTAAACTTCTTAATGGTTTTTTACATGGTTTTGTTGGTCGATCTTTGTAATGTAGTAGCTAACATGGTCTATGGTCGAGTTTTTTTTTATGGTATTTTATAGTGGTATTATCCAATCTTAATGAGCATATTTCGGAGGTATTAAGTACACCATTTATTCCCTACATACTATGTTGAGGGAAGAAAGTTATGAATCAACATGTTGTTCACATCGTCATTTGTTGTAGTTGAATTCATTGCTAATAATCATCACCTAAGTGAGCAGTGTGTGTAAATATCAACCACTGGTTCAATAGTAAAAATGCATTTAGGTCTGGTTGTGTCTGACTATGAACCATTGATTCAACGATAACAATACATAGGTACTCAATAATGTTTGACGTTCAGTCTGTCATTCAAACCAAATTTGCCTTTTTCAACAAGACCATCATGTTGAAGTAGTTATGAAATACTTGTACTTCACTGAGTGATCCACTTAGTTATGCCATAACACATTTATGGCCTTCGAGTCTAGGCATATTAAACATCATATTCCCTCTCACACAATCTGGGCCAGAAATTTTTTTAAGAAACTGATGTGGAGGAATGAGTGCTAATTACCTTAACATTTAGCTATTTTCCCATTGAGTGTGGTGTTAGATTGATTTATTTTACCCTGCAACATATGTACGCTGAGGGGCAAAAATTAACTCTCAAAACCACATAGTCAGTGTGAAGACATCAAACTGATTTTGTAGTTGTGGATTTGCATTCATTATCTTTGGGTATTATTATTTTAAATGTTAAAGTTTGTTTCTTCTAGATCATTTGTGATATTGAGAAAGAACAAATGAAAGTAATTTGGGGTCGGTCCGTGCCATGGATAACTCGGTGCACTGTCTCTAAACATGCATGCAGAGCCATGGCAACTGAAAAAATGGGGTCGAGATATATCAGCCATCAGAATGATCCCAAACAATGTCTTGTTACTGTAGAAGCAGCTCTTGACTTTTAATTGGCACATTGGGAGGAGGACAGATCCAAACTCCGTTGCATCAGTTCCAATTGCTTTGCATTCTCAACTGTGATTTCTCAGCCACGTCCCAAGTGTAACAAACCAAAACTCGACCTCCAAAACGTAAACCCTTCAAGAATCTAGCAACACAAAGGGTCTACGTTTCAGAGGCCGAAACATAGTCATTTTCATGGATAACTCGATGCACTATCTTTAAATATGCATATAGAGCCATGATGACTGGAAAAATGGGGTTCGAATCTATCGGCCATCCCAAATGATCCCAAACATGGGCAGAAGACTACCATTTCTCCAAGAAGTGCCAAAATAGCTCATATCCAACACATTCGTAGTCAATTGGCCTAAAAGGTGCCTGTGGAATACTGCCATGTAGAGTGTTCGTGTTTCTTTCGTTGCCAAAACTGATCGTTTAACTTGATCCATAGGGTAATTTTGCCATTCTGGACAATGTGACGAAGTCAAATCGCCATTCCAGAGCCCTTATACTGCCCGAACGACGAAACACTTGGGTTTCGACATGGTCTCATGCATGACGCTTCGCGATTTGATAAGTTTTCCCGGACCGATCTTGGAGTTTTTTGAACCTGGTCAAAGTAGGGTCCTTGAACATAGGATTCAACGGTTGGATAGGGAAACCAAGCTACCGGGGGAGGGGGGCATTAGCATACGACCTCTCGGAGGAGCGCCGCTAGGAAAGGCTACCTCCGGAACTTTTTTGGGGTCTGGCCTCTCCCTTCTAGTGAGGAAACCGTGCAAGGTTCTGGCCTTGTTCAACTTGGAAAAGCATGCCATTTACATGGTGGATGTAGGCTGTGGTCGAAAATTGCTTTGTTGGTGCAGAGTGGCTATGCAGAGTGGAATAGTGGCATACAAGGTACATGGCAATGGCACTAGAAATGATGAGGTGTCATCAAAAAGAGCAAACAATTTTTTCTTTTTCTTTTTTTGAGAAAGTGACTATATGCAAAAATCAAAAGAGATGGCATGGCATGGGTATGGTGAGGTGGCAAATATGACTGGTGAGGTGGCAAAATATGAAGGGGTGGAAAAATGAAAATGTGCATAGACAACTTGGCAACTTTTTAGGAAGGCATATTTTCGATGGTGACATGGCATTTCTTTGGATGGTGTGCCATGTCACATGATGACTAAGCATTTCATGCACTTTAAATAGAAAATGACTAGACACTATGCCTCAAACATGCCATTAGGCTCTTTCAAATGATTTTTTTTTTTAATGAAATAAAATTTCGCAACTAAGCATTTTATGCACTTTACATAGGAAATGGCTAGGCTAATATTTTGGACAAAAGGGTTTTTTTAAGTGAGATACGTAGGTTGGGTTTAGTGTCCCTAAATTCCCTTGCCAAATCCTTCATGAAACGTTAAGTTGTCCAATTTCGTGCAAAATCACCACATTTTGCAAACTCATTGGCACACATCGCATGTTAGAAACAATAAGTTTTGTCACGGGGAAAAAAAAGTTGTAGATTTGTCACACGCGTGAAAATGAAAATATGAATCGAGTAAGTCTATCATTAGGTTCGGAAAGAGCTGGATTTTCCTCCCTATGCTATATCAGCAAGTTAGAGGCGCATGAACGATGCATGTTCCCATTGCAACCCAATTCCCTATTTCATCAAGATTTGTCTTCAAGCTACCAGGATTTGTCTTGATGGCAAGAATACAAAAGCATCATCGCTAGAAGACAAATCGGTGCCTTGAAGATAATGGGAATACTAATATTCTAGCTGGGTTTGCCATGTGGCAAAGTCAGGCCAGGATAACCGCCTAATGGGGATGCACCCTAAGCACTCAAAGATTAGGTATAAGTATATCCAAAACTTAAGCATGTATAATTGAAGTGCATTTAAAATTTTGACTAGACAAAATTATGCAATGTCACTAACCATACATATCACGAGTGACAAAGTTTTGAATAACAAAACGAAATTTGAGAAGCACATTGAGGCTCTAAAATAGGGGGGTTTGGCCCCGAAAAATCCATCAATTTCTGGAAATTCTAGACAAGTCAAAATATTCCCGACAATTTTTCAGCGTTAAAAGCAAAGTATTCTCGACAATTTTTCAGCGTTAAAAGCAAAAAATTTCGGCAACATACACTATAAAATGCTCTATCAACAATTTTTTCCGGTCGTCTTAAATGCGAGGCGGCATTTTCTCTAGTTACTTCGATTGATATTTTCAAACCATATAGGTTCCCACAATTAGAATATAGGCCTACAAACACATTAGTTCAAATATTATCCCGCCCTCCCATCCAATGGGCGGGATAAATTTGAAAAGCATGTCTTTATTTTTTTTATTCGAACCAAAACCCTAAACTCTTTCTTTATTTTCGATTATTCGAATCGAAAATCCTATTCTCTTCCAACTGCACTGGCGGATCCAACTCCGGCCTCCGGCGGCCTGGCTCCAACTCTCAATGGCGGATCTAACTCCGGATCCACGACTCCGGGACCCCGACCGAGTTACGTAGATGAGAGCGTAGAGTTGAAGAGTGGTCCGACTGGATCGCGACAATAGGGGTCTCTGGTTCCAGATTTGTAGTTCCTGAGGCCTTATAGATTTGGGGTTTTTTTCCCTTTGCGAAATCCGGGTTTAGCCTTGGTATTTACCGGCTATTAAACTGCACTCGGCTTGGCAGTTGATGGGCGATGCATTGACGGAGGTTTGCTCCCGCCCAGAGTTGTCCTTCCATGTTTTCAGATCTACAAGGGCGACAACCAAATCTTTTTTTGCAGTTCGGCTTGGATATAAGTTCATCTACAACAGGTGCAATCAATCTCCTTTGCAGCTCCCCTGGTTTACATTTGATTGTTGTTCTTGTGAGTTGTGGGGTTATTTTTCTGTTTCCTTTCCTCTACTTGTGTTTGATTTTTGCTTGTGTTTACTTGTGTAAAAGCAATTTGGATTTTTCGATGAGAGCTTGGCTTTGCCATATAAGCCATAACGACCTCTGATTTTTGCTTCTGTTTTTGTGTAAAACAGCTGGCTTTTCTGTAGACCTTGGCTCTGCCATATAAGCTATAACGACCTCTGGTGGTGTTATGGAGTTGAATCGATGCAAAAAAGAGGAATGGGGATGGAATGCTGTGACATGAAAATACTATGATACTGATGTAAACAGGATTCGTTTGAAGGAAGTTTTTGATGCACTGGCTTTTAGAACACAGAAGAAACTGCCTTAAAAGGTATCTTCAAATTCCTTAATGCAGTAGTTTGGAGATTGGAGCTCAAATGGAAGTTTGTAGCTGGAACTATTTCATGAGATCGGCACTGTAGAATCGATTCAGAGGAGCAGATTCTTGAAGAATAAAAAAGACCCCTTTCGGTATTTTCTATTTTATTCCTTTTTATTTAGAAGCATACGTGTCTTTTGCTTTCATTTCTTTTCACTTGTCTTTTGCTTTCATTTCTTTTCACTGATCTGCTTCCATGTCATTTCACTGCTTGCTTGTTTTTGGCATTGCAGATATGGAAGCCCCTTGTTTTTTGTTCCTCTATTAAAACATAATGCTGATTGTATTGTGGAATATATTGTAGATTGTTCCTTATTACAATCTGAAACATCACAAATTTTTTACATTGCAGAATATATTGCAGAATACATTGCTTAGTTTGGAATTGTAAAGCTTGGAAGTTTTATTTCAAAATAAGATCATACTTTGGAAATGAACATGTGATTGTATACTTTGAAATTCAAACTTGGAAATGAGTTGTATATTTCGAAATTTAAATGAAAATGCATGTTCATGTATGCTCATTTTATTGGACAATGCAAAAATTCCTTTGTTTACTATATGTTTTTTATATTTGTTGTTTTCATTTTATCCAATACATTGTTTCTCTAAAACTACACTAGCAAAAAATAATATGTAGAAAAAATTGTACGAAAAACAATACGATGCGTGGTTGCATTACAAAAAATGAAAATAACGTGTGGATAATTAAAGGAAAACTATGCTAAAAAGTCCTACATGAAAATAACGTGTGGATAATTAAAGGAAAACTATGCTAAAAAGTCATACATGTAAAACTATGCATTGGTATTAGGTGAAGACCACATTTAAAAACCATGTGATGTTTCCTATGCATTGTTATTAGGTGAAGACCACATTTAAAAACCATGTGATGTTTCTGTTTTTGAGTGAAAACTAGACATAAAATTACGCATTGTTTTTATCTAGAAACTATGGTGAAGATACATATAAAAACTATGCATTGTTTTCGTCTGAAAATCACAGATGAAAATTACGCGTTATTTGTCTGTGAAAAACCACAGTAAAAAACTATGCGTTGTTTCTAGCATTTTCGGAACAAAACTATGGGTTATTTTTATGTGTTATTTTTTACCAAAAAAGACACAATAAAACTACACGTTGAGCAGATTTTGGGTTATAGTGCAAGTACACTTTGAGTGGGAAGGGCGTCATGCCTTTTATGCATTAATTGAAATGCTTTAGACTAGAAGCCATTAGTGGATTACCAACTTTAATAAGTACTACAATACGTAAGAAACCATCCATAGTTCTTAATGGTTTTAGTCTATTAACTTGAAATGCTTCAGCCTACATAACATTACTAGTTTATCAATGATAACCATGAACCTGATGCATTACAAAACCATGCACATTTTGAGCAAAACAATTATATCTAATTTTGATAAGCACAATAGTGCTTTAATAGAAAACCCTAAACACTTTGACTAATCAACTAATAGTGATTTATTGCTATTAACACAATTCAAACCGTGCAGGTTTACCATGAAAATTAGCCAGGCCAGTTTTCCGCAATAACAAAACACAACAACTACCACATTATGAAATCACATGAATAGAGCACTACATTGAAACCACATCCACAACCATCACGTTATACCACATGGACAAACCGTACCCTAAAAACGATATAATGTACCACATCCACGTACCAACATATAATACCACTTTCACAAACACTAGAAATAAGCCATTTACAATCACCATGACGTAATACCACCTTACCAAACCTTACAAGAAGACCAACTAGTTTAGCCACATATGGTTTTTAATGAAATTAACCCCCAAACACCCATTAGTTTTGTAGAATGGTTTTCTAGTCACAACCATAGAAAAAACCATGTAGTGTTTTAATTTTGGGTGCCTTGTGCAAGACGAGGTTTGAAGTTGTTCTGCCTTTGTCTGCTGATACAACTGACATTCTTGGATATACCTGACTATATGCCTCTTCACGCCCGGCCAGAAGTAGCTACTTCTAATCTTGAAGTAAGCCTTTAGATTCTGCATGACCGAAAGTAGGGCTATTATGCGTGTCATGAAAGATTTTCCTTACTCCTGATGCTTTAAGTACGCATAATTGTTCTTTGATATTAAAGGTTGCCTTCCTTTTTAAAATATTTGAAGGTTTCTCTTTCTTAATCCGTCCTTGCACTCTTGCAAAGACTAGCCCATATGTGCTTGAACTCTATGCTAGAGGAGATGGCTTCTTCTATCTTTTTGCCGAATTCGCTTGCCGAAGTGGGGATGGCATTGCAATTGATGCTTCAAAAGCTTGCCAATGAGTGGCGACGTCTTAATATCTCCATGGCTGCATGCTCTTCCATTGATTGATGTAGATCACGATGTTGTCGAAGAGAATTGATGAAGAAATCATCCAAGGAATCTTCGAAGATGTCGTTCCTCAACTCATACAAGTTGATGGAGCATTCCATAGATTCAGGGGCATTACTGTGAAGTCATAGTGCCCATACCGTGTTCTGAAGGAGTCTTATAACTATCTTCCCTCTTCATCCTTATTTGATGATTGGCCGACCTTAAGTCAATTTTGTAGAAGAATCTTGCTTCTTGGGGCTGATCCATTATGTTGTTTGCTTGTTGAGCTGCCCATGATTGATATACATCTTTAGACTTCCATCCTGGCTGAAAGGATCCCAAGTCGATCAACTCCTACAACTACTTCTTGAGCTCTGATAGCTCGGAAGTGCTCATTCTATAGAGAGCTTTGCTAGCCGACTCTGCATCTGGTGCAAGAGTGATTTCAGGCTCTATGCCTCTATAGGCCAAAAAGCTCTCTTCATCACAAGGTATATCATGTGACTTCTTGATTAACTTAGAAATTGGTCGAGGCACTGTTTCGAAGTGGCATCTTCCTTCTTACTCTTATGGTCGGGATCGACGACTTGTAGCTTATGTACGACCTCATTCCTCCTGATGCACTTAAGTAACTGCTTTACTGACATGCGTTGCACGATTGGAATTACTTCCTTAACTTAAATTATAAGGTACTTGCCCTTTGGTGCTGGGATAATAATCTCTTGCTTATGATAATCAATTATTGCCTTAGCCGGCTTTAATACTGCATGTCTATTATGAGGTCATAGTTGCCAATGTACATAAGTTGGTGCCAATGCTCTACTTTGCTCCGCTTAAGGTTGATGTCGAACTTGACTCTTGTTCCTTTGGTGCTGCTAATTTCTCGGCCTTGCCATAATTACTGGCCTAGATTTAGACTTAAGAGTCTTGCTCTTAAAGATGTCCATCATCTAGGAGGTGCAAAATTACAAGTTAAAAAACTACTTACATAAATCCTATGGCTACAAGTTTAGTAAGCATGACTACTTTTGGGCACACATAAAAAAACTATGCAATGAAATAATTATTCTTGTTTTGGATCTAATCTATACTTTAGGATCTCCCCTTTCTTAATTATTGCCCTCTTGAAATAGTCCCACCTTTGAGTTGATGCCATCTAAGAAGTTGGCCGGACTTATTAGATTGCTTCCCTTCATTTGGTCGGATTATTCCTTATGCTATGGAAGTACTCGTCATATACATGGTCGACGGTTATCCTATTATTGAATCCTTCGTAGCGAGGTGATCAAGCTCACGAAGAGGTTCCAATATGTTGGATATCTGTCATCAATGTATACAATTATTGTATTCCATATGTTTTTCTTCCCAATCCTTGAAGCTTTGCTCCATTCTTGGGTCCATCCCTTCTAAAAGAAATGATAAAAAAAATCTACTCAAAATTTCGTCCCAACCCCATCATGGCTAAGATATTCAACTATCTGATAGGTCCCCTAGCTTGCTTAAAGCTGGTGTAGTCGTTAGTCGTTGGAGTAGCAAGGCGATGATCCATAATTTATTGAAAGAATCTGGTCTCCTTGGAGTTTTTGTATAATCATTCATGTGCCCTGCTTTCTTTTATTGCACATTTTCTGACTCTGCTCGTCCTTAATGTTGATGCTGACTACCTTCATTAAAATTATCCCTCTTAGTGGACTTGTTGATGTAGTGGCGACATAAGGCTCGGCGTCACGTCCTAGAGCCTTGAAGGTAATGTTCTTCACACTCTAGAATCTTTAATGTCGACTCATCTGCCTATTTGAGGATGATTCTTCTAACTCCTGAATTGATATTGTTGTGTTGACCTTGTCGATTTGATTCTTCATCTTGGCGGCCACATGCTGCTGTTATAAGGCTGAAGACAATATCGAGTGCTTTTACCAGTTCTAACTGTGCAACTTCTCTTGCTGAGAGGAGTTTATGTGCATCCATCTGCAGGGACTAATCTTGACTGATCAATTAATAATGCTGGTATTTGGTCCCCCATGATGCCTCTTCTTGATGGTGTTTGACCTCCACCTCAAAGGTGGAAGATCGAAGATCATCATGATCTTGAGATGGTGCTATCGAGGTTGATGCAGCTGGTCTGAAATATCGGGGCTGATGAGAAAGAAGTTTGTTGCAGTCTTGCCGTATTCCTATTCCTGAGGAGCCCACCCTTGTTGGCTTATAATACCTCCTTAGTCAAAGCATGTTTGCTTGAAGTCCAAATCTGATACTACTATATCCTGGATATCTGTGATAGTTGCCCTTCTGCGGAGGTATGTCCAGTCTCATCCTTTAGGGCTCTTGATATCATAAGTCGATGAAGTCATCTACTTATTGGTGGCGTAGATGTGACACTAGTCATCGATGTGGGGTCGTTCCTCGAGACCATATGGCACTTGGAGAATATCCTTGACTAGGAGATGTTCCTCCCCTAATGTGGTCAATTTTATAAGTGCCCTGATGCCCATTGGCTGTTGCATAGCCCTCTTGGCAACTCCTGTGTCTAATCTTGATGTCTCAATTGTCCTTTCTATAGGCTCCCCTTTATTATTTATGTTCGGGCTTCCCTGTACACCATCTTAGCCTTTGTTTTGCTGAAATTTCTTCCATAAGGTTGCCCTCTGCTTTCAATTCGTTGATGTTGTCGAGTGGCTCCACCGTCGAGGCTCGAGGATCACGAAGATTCTCCTAACCTATTTGACTGCCCTAAAGTGCACAAGGCAATAAATACTACCACAACAACAATTACTTATGTCTACTTACTCTGCAAACCCTATTTTTATACCTTTATCCACTCTACCTCAAATGACCCACTTGGCATTTGGCACTTTACTAGACACTGAGAAAGATACTTATTTACTATCATGGGGGGTAGAAGGAGACTTATTCACTGGGTGTGCTTGGTGTGCTAGACTAAATTACCTAGATAGAATGAATTCCTAGATAATTATCTATGATATAAAGGCATGGCAGAAGATACTTGATGGTAGTGCACCTATAACGTGTGTTGGTGTATCATACCAATGTGTGACAACAATTTCTAAGGCCTTACTAGCTGGGTTTATAAGAAAAAGGTTTAATCATACTACCTATATGTAGACAAGAAGACACTTAGCAAGATAAGAGCGACAACTAAGCTAGGATGAATGCAGATGCTGTCTCTATCTAGCTTAAGGTCTTGGTTCTAACTCTAAGGCTTGGCCATTAATATTATCTAATAGAATTAAAGCTTAAATATTATTAAGAATTATAATTCAAACACAAACGATGCCCACCCTCAGTGGTTGGCACGGGGGGGTTTGAGGGGGTTCATCCCTGTGGGTGGGAGGTTCGATTCCCACTACTGTGGAAATTCTTTTAAAATGAGTTTCAAATGGATTGAAAGCTAGAATGGGGTACTACAAGTCCCTATAATACATGGCAGGAGGCTAGCATGTGCAGTTCGCGCCAATCAGGCCTGCGTTCTCAACGCACGAGCCTCTGGCGCGGATTGTCCTGGTGCCTTGATTCTTGCCAAAAGTCAATAATTTTAAGAATTATAAGATTCTAAAATACCTATTTTGGTCAATTCTAATCTAGCTGCCAACTTGTTTCAAGCAAAATGGACATCTAAAAGTGCCAGGTCGATTTAGTGCGGATTGACCCGATTTCGCCAATTTTTGAGCCAAAGTTGATTTCTCTGTGCTGGAACTTATGCTACTTAGCTAAATAAGAGCATTCTAAGTAAGATGCAAAGGATTTTACTATCATTTAATTTATACAAGAATACTATCAAAGAGGAGGTTAGTTTATAGAGAAAATTACTTTTATAAATAGCGAGTAAAATGTACAGGAAAACTTATATTTATATAGTTTACTAAAATGGAGCTCTTCACGGCTTCTCCTTGCGAATCCTCATGTGGTCAAGTGGAGGTCTTTGGGCATGACTGTCACCCGCTTGGCATGGATTGCGCGGAGGTTGTCTTCGTCAAAAGTTGTACCAACTCCGCCTCTGCTGCCTCCTGCAGGGCTCAGACCATCAAGGGTGCAGATCTTGGCCTCCTCGGCTTTGGCCGCTTCCTGGCGAGACCCCACCGTCGTTGATGTGGCTCGGTAGTCGTAGCCCATCTTGAACTCCCGCATAGACCTCTGATGTAGGCACTCGAAAAGAGACTTTCTGGATCATCAGACTGGTACACTGTTGGCAATGCCAAATATGCTGAGGAGCTCTACTGTGCTGGGAATTTGGCCCATGGCAGATCTTCTTCGTAGAATCGAGTCGAGGTGGTGGAGGCTGGCTTTTCGACCCTGGTCGGCTACCTTGTCAGATCTATTGGCGAAGATAAATCTTGCATGCTGCCTTCTTCTTCTCATACTCCATATCTTGCTTCAGCTTTAAGTAGCTTCTCGCTGATCTTGCCCTTCTTGGACTGCATTGGATATGGTTGCCGAGCGTAGACTCCGTCTGCTCTTCGGCCTCCTCCTCATCTTCTTCTTTAGCCTCTTGCTCCCTCCTCTTGTTGGTGTGGTCTTCCCTCCTCGGACTCATCCTCCTCCAGTTCGTCCGGCTGTGGTTCTCTGATAACCACGCTCCCCCCTACGCCTAGCTTCATGCCTCTTTGTTCGCTTCTCCCTTGCCTATGTCTCTTCCTTCCTTTTTTTCCACATTGATTGCTCGCTCCCTTTCTGCTTTGTTTCATTCTTTGGGGTTGCTCGTATTCTTTGGAGGTTGCTCCCCTCGCTTCTTTGCTCACCTACTCTTCCTGGTGTTGGGGTTGCTCCTACTGTCGAGGTTGCTCTTGCTACTTGCTCCTCATCTGCTCTTCCTGTTGCTAGGGTTGCTCCTGTTGCCGAGGTTGCTCTTGCTACTTGCTCTTCACCTGCTCTTCCTGTTGCTGGGGTTGCTCCTGTTGCCGAGGTTGCTCTTGCTACTTGCTCTTCACCTCTAGAAGCAGACACCACGATCTCAATTTCCCCCGAGCCTTGCGATCATTCACCTGAAGTGCTAAGTCGTTGCTCCTCCACGAGTGAAACAATTCGTCTGAAGAGCTTGAGTGGCTAAGTTCTTCGTCTGGCCTAGGTCGCAGGGCCTCAAGAATTTGCTTGTCGCCACCCAACGTGAGCGCTTCAACGTTCCGGTGCAAGCTGGAGCTTCCAACAGCTACTTGTTTGGTCCTCTTAACAACTTAGCTTCCTTGATGGTGGCCTCTTCAAGCGATCTTGCCTCTATCAATGGTCGACTATGTCTATTCGCGGCTCCTTTGGATCGATCTCGTCGGCTGTTCGTTCGGTGGACACTCTTATGGCAGCTTCGGAGATTAGCTTATAATTCGCCCTACAAGGGTAAAGGGAAGGTTCAAGCTACTATTTGGGAACTTCTAAGGAGTAGAGGTGCTTCCCTAGATAAAATAGCTACTTTTTTTAAGAGTAATTTTATTATACTATGGGTTATTAATTAAGGTACTTTCCCTAATCACAACTATTTCTCAAATTTTCCGAATTCCTTTTGGGCCAAGTAGTGGCCATTTCACGCCATTTTCTTTCAAGATTTCTTTTGAGCAATTTCTCGTTCAATTTTCGCTTGAAAGGTGCGGTTCATGAACAACTTGAGCTCAATTTTACTAGAAGGTTTCTTTTAACTATTTTATTTCTACCACTTAGACTATACTTAATCTAATTTACGACCCCACTAATGGGAAAAAAAATTCTCCCACATTTCGCGGTTCAAGACTGGAATTCTCATTCCATTCCTTAGCTAGGCCAGTTAGTCTACCTATTCAGGGATATGGTCAGGGCTAGCTCTTGATCAACCAAGAACATTGCTCTGATACCATTGTGACGCTCCCTACAAAATATACGGCACCCGGCCGTACACTCCGTAGGAAATCCCCCATCCGGTCCTCACGAAGGTGTCTTGCGCGCCCTTCCCCTATGGGCTCCTATCACAGTGGAAGCATAAACAACGTCAGAACTAGCAATAACAACACATCATACTACCTCGAAGGGTAGTCCATCCCATATCCATAGCTACAAAGAAGATAAACATATGCCATAAAACATGAGAGCTCCTACCCATGGCTCCGACTCATGAGGAGGTTGACTGATTGGCTAGACCTCAAGATAGAGCAGAGTCATAACAATGGCGGGGCTGGCTATAAACAATGGCTAGGGTTGACCACTCCATCCGCCCCTCCTGTGCATACGTTGCAGAATGGGCTAGATCAGGCTCTGGCATGACTCTAGCCTTCCGGATACGCAATCTCATGGCATCACCCATCGAGACTACTCCAGGTTGCATCTCCTCGGTCCGTTGAGGCAGGAAGGGTTGCATCTCCCCTTCTTGGGGTCTAGAGGTTCCACGGGCGGCTAGAAGATCGTGACGACACACGATCCGTACCCGCCTTAACCCCCCAAAACAGGAGCCAGGCCGACACTTGCAACTCCTGAGAGGCAGGGCAACACCATTGCCCCAGGAGGTGTCGGACCCATGCCCGGCCCACACAAAGTGACCGGCCATAGGCCTAGCCCGCTATGGGATCCCCAGTAGCCACGTTCAGCAGGGATCCTCCCTCCGTATTGCCTCTAGCCCCGTTGTGTAGTGCTGAGTCACATCATAGCCCCCACAGCCTGGTGGGCTCTTATGCACAGGCTGCATATAATAGGAACTAAGGGGACTAAACTAGGAGCATACTACGTAATGGCTACTAGTTCTCTACCCCCCTTCCCAATACAAGAGGAGCAAACATGATCAACCAGCATCACATAACATCATATCATGATAATCATCATAAGAACATCTTAACCTAATCATACATATCTAATTTACAGTTAGGGTTCCTTGATTAGGGTTCAAGATGTTCAACAAGGGTTCTAGGATGGCTCTACTCTAGATACGAAATACTAACCCATCTGGAGTGCTAACTTCCAGATGAACTACTAAGAGCACTACTCTACATACCTGCTCCAGAAGCACTTCCTCCCAATCCTGGCGCCTCCATGGTCTTCGAAGTGTTCGAGGTAGCTCCCAATCCTGCTGATGCGGTCACGCTCTGTGGGCTGCCATGCTATGCTGTGCCACAGCAAACGGTTCTCAAAACGGAGTTTCGAGCGCGAAGAAGGTTCCCAGACCGTTGGAGCCAGAAAAGAGGTCTAGGGTTAAGGTTTAGGCCTTTATAGGTTAGGGTTCACATGTTATGCCACGTGGCTGCAATAGGGTAAGTCCGTGGGGTGCCCAATAGGTTAAGGCCACGTGGAAAATGGTCTTAACCTAAGGTTGGCTAAGTTATATGAATAACTTAGTCATGCCCCCTAGTGCCACAATCTATGGTATACAAGGCTATGGAGATAGACTTGTATAGTGACGGACCTGGAAGTATACGTATTTATGGCGTATATTTCCCTGGAACGTCACAACTGTCCAAGGAGTAGAGAAAGTAAGGAACATAATGCTTTATTTGTGAAGGGTATGGACAATTTGTAAGCAATTGCTTCAGCCCAAGGGATATGTGAAGAGGAAGAGATGGAAGCCTTACTAGTAGTAGGAGAGGAACAAGAACTGCAAAAGGGAGAGGAAGAGGAGCTGGGAACAGAGAATTTGCCTCCGTAAATGTGACAAAAGATGCTGATAATGGAGAATCAGACCCTGAGGTCGAGGTAACTATTGATAGTGCTTTGAGTGCTTTAGAAAATGAATCTAATACTGAATTATATCTGCTAGATAGTGGAGCTAAGAATAGAATAGATAAGTCAGCAAATAAACTCAGAAATAGGAGAGTGAAGACCTCGCATTATGTACAGATGGAGAATGGGGCACTTCAGAAGGTGGAGGAAGCTGGATGGTTGGAGTTATATGATCTAGATGGAAATGTAGTAATTCTAGAAAATGTTTTATGTGTATGTTCTATTGTCAGAAACTTGATATCTATAAACCAACTAGTTGACTTGGGGTATAAGGTGTGCTTTGAGAAGAAATATTGTAAAGTGATTTATAATAATGAAATCAAGTTTTTGGCAAAATGAGCGGGAAATTTGTTTGGTTTTTCAAAGAAGTGTGTCTCTGAAAGTATTAATGTTGTATCTTTACCTTCTGCACATCTTTGGCATGAAAGGCTGGGACATACTCATCAAAATAATATTAAATTCATGATTAAAAGAGGAATAATAGCATTTGATGATAACATTGAATATTTTATATGTTTGGGCTGCAAACTTGGTAAGCATACCCGTCTGCCTTTCCAGAAATCGAAGAAGAGAGCAAAGGAAATTCTGGACCTGATACATTCAGACTTTTGTGGTCCTTTGAACGTGAGGAGTCTACATGGAAAAGGGTATTTTATAACATTTGTTGATGATTATTCTATAAGAATGAAATGTTTATACATTTAAAACTAAGGATCAGGCATTTGATGCATTTAAAAGATTTGAGGCAGAAGTGGAAAGAGAAACTAATAGGAAAATCAAGTGCATTAGATCAGATCGTGGTGGAGAATATTTATCTCATGAATTTAAAAGGTATTGCTCATGTTGAAGCACACTGGACTTCCAAACTACTTATGGGAAGAAGCAGTGCTCACAGCTGTACATGTGCAAAACAGTATACCTCTGGCAAGTTTAAATGGAAGAATGGCAGAGGAAATATGGACAAATAAAGAAGCGAGCTTTGAAAAAATCAGAGCCTATGGATGTGTTGCATTTGCATATATTCCAGAAGAACTAAGGAAAAAGTTAGATGACAAAGCAATAATGAGTTTCTTGATTGGACATGATGAGACCTCAAAAGCTTATCAGCTATATGATCATGAGAACGAGAGAATAATCATTTATAGAGATGTGAGCTTTGACAAAAATGTGCTGTTCAAAAATAAAGATGTATTGATTGGAAAGCATAGAACTGAAAATGAAGAGAAAATGGAAGAAGTAGAAGAGGAAACGAGAGAAAAGAATGTTCAGGTAGATCTGTACAATGAAGATTATAGTGACTTGGAAGAAGAATCGATGGAAACTTTGGAACAAGGCAGAAATTCTGAATTAGAGCAAGCTGCTGAGAGAGGAATAGACTTTGACACAACAAGGTTGGGGAGATAAGAAGGGGGAAGGAGTAAAAGGTTAGAAGAGAGGGACATTCTCGCTATACTTGCTATTGTGGAACCCGATGTGCCATAGTTATATGAGGATGCCTTAGAGTCTGAAGATGCAGAACAATGGAAAAGGGCTATGATAGAAGAGCTTAGCTCGTTTAAAAGGACAAATACATATGAAATAATAGACAAGCCTAAAACATTCCTAGGATGGGTCGTATGACACAACCAAGTGGCCAATGAAGTGGTATTCTCATTGAGCTTTGTAAAATCGTTGAGTACAAATTAATTCCCCTACTGAGGTAGAACTTTTGAAAAAACTTGAAATTTGAGTGCTCAAAAACTAGACAATCATCGAGAGCACGAAGAAACTAGGGAATACAAAATAAAAAGATGATTTATCTGCTGCTCGGTCTTTACAAAGGCGAGAAATCTGACGATCGCTTCTCATCGGGATGAAAAACCCCATCCTTGCACGACCCCATACATCCTGACAACCAAGAGACCTCAAAAATAACTTGCAAAGACAAAGGTGAAAAAAAGATAATGATCCATCAAGGAGTTAGGTGCCTTGCCCATTAATGTATCAAATATCTAATAAAGTTCAGAGGCTCCAGAGCCACGCTGAAAAACAGCAGCCGACCAATCGAGAATCATCCGCGAAATGACATCGCGGAGAAAAAATATCCTATTAGTGCTGCCTCGGAGGCTACATTGCCACGCCGAGAGATGATAAAAAATGGAGAATGCCTCAGAGGCTACAGTGCCACGCCGTAAAATAATGAAGTAATAGTTATGCGTCGGAGGCTATAGTGCCATGCCGAGAAAAAATGAAACATAATAATATACAAACTTGCAAAGAACATCAAAACAAAAAACATGGAGGATGTCAGAGGCTTGCAAAGCAACCTGAAAGGTATAGAAAGAAGACAGAAACTGAAGATGGTCAATCGACCAAAAAGAAATAGAGCAACTTCAACATGGAACGGGATAATAAAAAAATGGAAAAATGGACATGGCTTAACAAGAAAACCATCAAGGGAGGGAGGGTGAGGGAAACTTGTAGGATAGAGAAGGAGGAAGGAGGAGAAATCCGGCTCAAGAGAACGCCGATAAATGAAAATGGGAGAAGAGGCAGAATAAATAGGACATGTGAGGAGCGGCATCCCCATCCAAGGAATGTCAGTTCTATTGCTATCGCAATAGAACCGTGGCATGATGGGTCCTATGACACAACCAAGTGGCCGATAGAAGAGGAATCTACTCCAAAAAAAAACTAATCAAACTAGGCTGGCGCGAGAAAAAATGACTAAACAAATAAAGGGAGGAAATGACGAGTAGAATGGCTTAGAATACAAGATATGAATGGAGCAGATGAGATAGCAGAAATAAAAAGGGGTAATGAGACACCAAGATAATAGAGCAATGGAACAAATGAGGCAAAAGGGGCAAGTAAAACATGCTAGAGTACCGGCGGAGATGGTTCAATGAGAGAAAAAAAGCAATCAAGGCACCCAAGAGGAAGAATGGTTATCAATTTGCACTTGGGGAGGTGTAACATGCACATCTATAGTAGTGCACTTATAGATTTGTTCTACGGCTCAATTTCTCCGGGGGAGGAAAGGGTTTATGACATGGGTAATGAGCACATTGTGAAAGATTGGAATTCAACCTAAGTGTATCTTGGGGTTGCGAAAAATTCTTAATCTTCGACTACCCATTCATGGATGTAGGAAGGCAATGTGCAAGACAATGACAAAATGCACAGACAGCTTCAAAGTTGCATTGTTCAGACATTTGCTTCCAGCATATATGCTATAACATCATTGACTTTCTTCTATATGGTCGTGATGTAATATCACCTTGGTCGGAACATAGGAATATTGCCATCGGCTGAGAATTATTGAGTAATGAAATGCAATGAAAGGGTGTAAGATACAAATGTCATCTGTACCATATTTGCCGCGTTTTCCTATGTACTGCAATACAATCTAAGGGGGCAAGTTACAAATGTCATCAGTGTCATATATGCCACGTTTTTCTATGCATTGGTCCATGTTCATCATATGGACCCAATAATATACTCGAGACTAAAAAATCAATAGCAGATGACCTTACCTTACCTTAGCTTTCTACGATAAAGCCTTCTGTAGAATAATTGCAAAATAACACGAAAACAAACAAAAACATAGAAAACAATATTATGGAACATCCATCAACAAAAATTTATAAACATGTTCCTAAAACATATTGCATATATTGTTCTAGATATCATGTATTGTTCTACGTATGTCGCATGGATAGACATGGAAATGCATTGAAAACAAAAACATGTCAAATCCAACATACAATAAACTTCGCGAATATGTAATATGTAGGCATTATTCAATGCATATATTTAAGCTCCTCCAAGCTTAATAAATGTGAATGAACTTGATATATGGAATTAATATATATGTCATGATGAATCAAACACAAAACTTATAGGTTCCAACTATGTCAGGCCAGCAACGCTAGGCTTGATACTAGTTAGCATATGACCTTATTAATGCTTTAGTTAATCATGCCCCATCAAATTTCCATTTCTACAATTTTCATCCTGGCTCTGAGCATGAGAGAGAGCATAGTCATATCTGCTCCATGTCATTGCCCCAACACCAACTTCTGCCCTGGCTGTGTTATGAGCTTGCAGAAACTCGTCACTCTCAATGGCTTCAAACTCGTCACACGCCACTCATCACTCTCACTGATCAGAAAATAGCTTCATATCACCAATAAAGCTACCCACGCATTTGCCATGTTTGCGCCATGAATTTGATCATACTTTGTTGCTGCCTCTCATAGCCTAAGAAGGATGCTTGGCCCTGCACTCCACGTCGTTGATCTTAAATTAAAGCATCAACAGTTGTACCTCTAAAGGCTTGCCACAGTAGCCACATCTTGTGCAGTAATATAGTCTTTCCATGGAAAACTTGTGGCAGATCATTGACAGATTCAATAGCAACTAAGAGTTTCAAATCTCTATAGATAAATAGTTCTACAGGCTTGTCCCATATAGGGCTTGCATATTCTTCCAACAGCCACTTCAAATAGCATTTATTGCCTTATCCTTTTCCATCGGCCTCCCATCCAACATAATAGCAAAGAAGAGCAATGAGAAGAGAGATGTTCGTATCTGCACCCAATGAAGAATTTGTTAGCATAAGAATGGTAACAAATCCAGGGCCAGAAGGTACCTAGAATTTCTCAGTTTATCACCGATCACTCATTGCACTTTCGCAGCCTTATGCGAGATAAGAAAAAGGGAGTGAAAACAATTGCATGATACCAATTCACAAAACTTGCTGCTCCATGTCATTGCCCCAACACCAACTTCTGCCCTGGCTCTGTTATGAGATTGCAGAAACTCATGGCTGTCAGTGGCTTTAGTACTAATCAGAAAACAACTCTATATTACAAATAAAGCTACCCATGCTTTTGCCATATTTGTTTTATGAATTTGATCATACTTTGTTGCTGTTTTATAGCCCAACAAGCATATTGGCCTCGCATTCTATGTTGTTGAGCTTGAACCAAGTCTAGAGACGTAAGCTTGAACGATCCTTTCAAAAGTCACAATGAAGCACGATTTCGTTAATTTGAAATTATTCCACATTTCATTTTTTTGAAAATGGCATAAAAATGTCTTTCACACTTGATTTTGTGGTTCTTTGGATTAAAAGATGGGATTTTAAGGCCTCAATTTACAAAGAACCTAGTTTAAGATTGATCAAAACATTAGAATATGAACACAAAATACAGATTCAAAATTAATTTTATGAAAATTCTACAGATGCATAGTACAAAAAATGGTCTATTTACATGAACTTTAACTGTAGAAAAATTAAGATTCTAACATTTCGGACCAATATACTAGGTCCTAGAACAATGCGCAGTAAAAGATAGGGAAAGGAATCTATGGGATAACAGTAGACAAAGCCACGAACATGACAACATCGACAAAGTCGAGATCTCAAATGACCAATAAAAACTACATTAACAAAGAAAAAAAACTGAACTAACCTAACTAACAAAAGAAAAGGAATAAGAAGACAAAGAAGCCAAAGAGGAACGATGCAATTAAAGGAGTAAAAACGGCAACAAAGGTAAATGAAACAACAAGTCAAAGGAACTTAACGAAGGAATTAACGCAAACATAATGACATAGAGAGAGATGATATCAAATAGAGCTACTGAGATAATGCGGAGTGTATAGCAACTGGAGCACAACAAACCCACAAAGGATCAAAGAAGTGAAGTGGAGAAATGGGCCCATCAATACTACTAAAAAATGGCTAATTGGTATTGAAGGGACAACTGAGATAATCGTAATAGGAAGAAAATGAAACAAAGGCCAATGGCATGAAATTGAATAATGCAAATGACGTAGGTTGATAAAAAATGGACAAAATGACAAAACAAAGGCATCATGCCGAAATAAAGATAATGATGAATAGAACAAAAGGAAAAAACATATAAAGGTCAATAGGGACCAAAAGTCAGTGGAGGGAATCAAGAGTCATGAATCGAAAGGGACTAAAAAGAAGTAGGCCCAGCTAAACTGACCTATAGAAGCGACAATGTCCAAAGGATCGTCATGGTATGAACAAGGGAGAGAAAATTGACTAACATGAAATTGGAGTAGGGAGAAACTGGAACAAGATAAAAATAGATGGAAAAAAATGCAACAAGGAAAAACAATGTACAAAGAACACCATGTACCGTGTAGAACCTCAAAGAAAGGACAAAAAGAATTCAAGTAGAAGATCTAGGAATGCACAAGATGGAACTATGACTGACCTGACATCCATAGCCATAAAGAAATGAAAGTATTCAAAGTAACAATGATGTATGCACAAACCATCCCTACATGGACATGTGTAAGATAAAACTAGAGAGAGCACATAAGCACCTATCGCATATCATATTGATCAAAAGCCTCAACCGAAATAACCTGATTACAGTAAAACAGACACCTTTGTGGAGAGAAGGGGTATACCTAGAACAAATCAAACCAGATGCACTTACACAAACAAGAAATGTGCAAGTACATCATAAATCAAATTGATAAATAAAACAATGGCAAAATATATGTCAGAGTGAAACTAGACAAGATCAATGAAGCATGCCAATAACAAAATGCATATGGGCTACAACGAGTACTACAGCAAACTAAATATAACAAGAAAGAATATAACTAAGACATGAATAACAGGTTGGGGCAAACTGGATACGATAGCAACAAAAACTGCCTATCCCGATGTCAAATGATGCATAGGCATCGTATCTAGAAAAGATTTTAGTAGCATTGCCAAGAAATATGATATTTAGAGTGAAGTAGAGATCCGATGAGATCAAATAAAGGAAAGGAGCTAATAAGAGAAATGAACCAAAATGAAATTAATAGATCAAGTGGGACTAGTAGGACTAAAGGCATAGGGTACGAAGCATTAGAGAAGGGTGGACCGATGTAGCCAACAACTTGATAAGGATATGAAGCAACTGGAGAAAAGACATCCAAAGGATCTAAAACGAGAAGAATCGAAGAAAGGATGAATGGTACCAAGGTGATGCAAAGGACTAGACTAATTGGGGCAACTAAACAATGCTACGAACGGGGTTAAGATGACCAACATGGAGCAAGTAGAAAACGGCAATGAAACTAGACAAGGACAAGAATGCAAAGCAATTGAAACCAAGACATTCAAAGACCGAAAAAGGGAACCCCTAGAGTAAAAAGGCAAGGTACGAAGGTGATGCAAAGGGTGGGACTGAGTCGACTAAATGGAGGATCAACATCAAGCAAGTGGCAAATGGCATAACGCCACTAATTCTCAAATTAAGCAAGACACTATGTTGAGTAAATGTGCAACCGAATAAATGGGGAGAAAATGCATCGTGGCACATGATAAACGAGAGACGTAAAGATAAAAGTTACAGTATACATATACAAGAAAATTAATACGTTCTACGGCGCATTGTTCCAGTTTTAGCATGTTCTTACGATGTAAGGCCCTATAGTGCTCTAGATAACCAACGATTCTACTGAGATTCTCTTAGATTCTCCTAGATTCTCTTAGAATTTTCTATTTTGATTGAGGTGCTTACCCATGAGCATTTAAAACCTTCTAAAATGATCTATTTTGGATCTGTGCAACATTTTTAAAATATTTTCTATTTTTAGACTAAGGCGCTTACCTTGAGCATCTAGAATATTTTTTTTTCAAGATTTATATTGTGCACCTTTATTATGAAACATTTTAGAACATTCTATTGTCACTCTTTGCAAAATCTTAAAAACCCATGAGCATTTAAAACCTTCTAAAATAATCTATTTTGGATCTGTGCAACATTTTTAAAACATTTTCTATTTTTAGACTAAAGCGCTTGCCTTGAGCATCTAGAATATTTTTTTTTTCAAGATTTATATTGTACACCTTTATTATGAAACATTTTAGAACATTCTATTGTCGCGTTTTGCAAAATCTTAAAAAAACTCTAAGATTCCATCAAGATTTTCTTACATTCCCTTAGATATTATGAAGATTCCCTTAGATTCAATTAGATTTTAAGAGATTCCGTTAGACTTGTATATTTTCCTAGATTCTCTTACAACTTATGAGATTTCCTTATATTCCCTTTAATTCTTCTGGATTCCCTTACATTCTATATTATAGTCTATTTTATCTTAATTAGAACTTACCCTTAAGTATAATTGAAACATAAATTTTTCATAGAATTAATGCTTGGTCTTGTGGTTAGAGTGATTTGGGGGGTTGAGGACCAGTGTTCGAATCCCCCCAATAACATAAAAATTTTTAAAAGCCTTTCCTTAAGGAACGAGCATTCAATATGAGCCTTAGGATCTTAAACTCGATCAACGATCAAGATCTCACCATATAAAAGCAATATGAGCCGTAGGATCTATTACATATAATTCTCAAAGCCACGTGGACCGTAGGATGTGTCCCCAAGCCACGTGAGCCGTAGGATCTCGGGCCGACGGTCAGGATCAGATCAATCTGGACCGTAGGACCATGGTACACATATTATATGTAAACTCCCAGGCCATCTGGGCCGTAGGATACGTCCCAAACCCACGTGAGCCGTCGGATCTCGAACGGACGGTCGGATAAGCGCGAAACATAAGAACATATATAGATCAGATAAAGAGGAAGATTAGGAAACAAAACAATGTGAAGAGAAAGTAGCACCCAAAAATGGTCTAGCACTTTAGGAACAAGCAATCTAGAGCAAGGAAAATAAAGAACCGGGAGTGTAACGTGTCAAACAAGCAGTATAACTTGAACTTGAGCTATAGAAATACGGTATGCAAAGAACTAGTAAGAAATATGTGACAAATCCCCACCAGGAAAGAATGGTGGAATCAAGACAAATAGAACAATACAAGATCATATAAACGGGCATATAGAACAAATAAAACATGGGAACGGATGGGAATAGACCAAACAGAAGATAATGGAAATGTTTGACAAACTGCCTGAAGTCAGGTCGAACCAATAAGTGGAAGCACACAATGCCCAAGAATTGACATGGCATGGAACAAGAAAAACGGAAAAAAGGCTAAAGAGAAAATGGAGCAAAGGAGAAACAAGAACTAAATAAAAACAAATGGAAAAAGCATAACCAAGGGAAAACTATGTAATATAATCTCATCTATCATGTAGATCATTGCGAATACAAATAGAAGGTCTAAGAGTGGACCGAATGGGTCTATGAACGAACTAACACCCATAAAGATAAAGAGATGCAAGTGATCGGCTAAAGTAACAGTGATGCGTGTAAAATTTCTGCATGCTGTGGAGTAGGGTATGGATAAAACAAGAAAAACTAGAGATAATGGAAGAGAATGGAAGTCCTACAATAAATGGAATAATGTAAGTACTCGGATTACCAAAATGGAAACGAACACCTAAGAAAGAAAGAAAGAATAAATATAGACGTCATAGCTTGCGAATGGAAAAACTCCAGGGCCTTCGAAAATGAAAATGCAACCAATAAATACGAAATATTAAAAATACCTCCTAGAAACTCCTGGCCATGTGGATGTGCTGCCAAGGGCCTCTAGGCATATGTCCCTAGGGGGAAGCAACTCAAATGGATCTTCGAATGCTAGGACTAATGGATTGATAATGGTTTGATAGGCGATCAAACACAAATCTCTCCTTGCTCTAGCCCAAAGATCACCTGCCACCCTAAGTAGGTTACTTTGCACAACCTAGAACCAATTGAATTAGGATATGTGGCTCAAGCATTAGCATGAATTCTATGCTTTTCTGTTTCAGGCACCAAATATCTGAAGAAGGCCAAGTGTTAGCATGAGATTACGGAACTATGAAATGTAGACAAATCCAAAAATAGATATACTGCGATCCATGTAATGCGAAAGACACTACACTGTTAAGTGAAGACCACAACAAACTCCAACCACCAAATGCAGGCTACAACTAATCTTTCCAGAGAATGTGTATTAGCAACATGACATCTATGAACCAAAATGTCAATTGAAAAGCAAATGTTGCAAAAAGTATTGAGAGCAATAAAGTTGATAGAATAAAAGTCAACAATGGAGATATGTGGAGCAAAATTGGACATGCATGAAAGAGTATCCTGGTAAGACAGAAAAGATTGCAAACCAATAAGCATCTGAAGGAATGGCCAACACCGAACTCAAGGTCACCTAATTCTAAGAAATTTTCCCTACTATGTTGATAGAATGCAAACATTAGGTTTTGAAAGCCCATCGACATTCTGAAGGGTTACATGCTCATTTACAACATCTTGAAGGGATAAGGAATCCCATGTGAAGGGGGTACAAAACCAATCATCATGAAAAAGATAGGGAACCCTAGTGAGAAACTAATAGAAAATAAAAGGAGAAAATAAGGTCTCACTGAATCCTAATAATGTTCTCCAATGTGTTTATAACGTGCAAACATATTTGTTTCCAGGAACTTTAATGGCACCGTAAAGGAATAGATGACGAACCCCAACATCTTGACTGGACTCATCCGTAGAAAGATTCGAGCTTGAAACATCTAGAACAAACACTATGCAACAAGCCAAAACTAACTCAAGTAACTTAAAGCAGACGACTTAATTGACGAACACATACTGTACAAGCCTATGCAGAAACCAAAAGGAGAAACATGTTCTTACCACGATGGGAGCCAGGATCTCCATTCTGAGACGCAACACATGTTGCTGCACCTGTCGGAATAGCAACTAGTAGAAGGAGTCCACCGACCTTGTTGTAGCCAACATGGCTCTAAATAACAGGGTCAATCCAACAAAAACGAAATTGGTAACAACTAGTGAGCAAGCAATCCTACAACTAGCATTCAAGGCCCTAAAAATCATGTTTAAACTGCCTATCTACATCTCCTGAAAGACCGATCCTAATCCAACTAAAGAATATCTGGAAAAAGCAGAAGGAAAAAATAGAAAATGATTGATTCCTAGGCAGCGAAGCCATCCAACTAGTCGGCTCCTAATCGGTTGTGAAGAACGAAGCAATCAAAGACCCAACCATGCATCCATCAAGAAAAATGGAAAAAAGGAACTTATCTGAATGAAAGAGATGATTCCGGATTGTGAAGATGAAGCCATGCATTTCAGATCCACTCTCCTGCATACAGTAAATTATAGCTTGGCAACGGCCCACCAAAAAAGGGGAACCAAATGATCATCCATCTGGAGTTAAAAGAAGGAAGATTCGAAGCCAAGTCCGAGGCTTGGCACATAGCCCATAGCCGTAATCGATTCCTTTGGGCTCATGTCAAACCGATTAAGATTGAAGATCTTGAAGCAAAAAATACCACGAATCAATCTGCAAAATGGCCCAATCCTAGCCCTAAAGCAGATGAAGACAGAGGTCGCCCTAAAGCGGATGAAGAAAGAGGTCGCAAAAACCTCTTTTGCAATCAAACTGCCTAATACCCCATTAAATACACCTGGATTGCAATATGTAGATCAAATCCATATGGACTACAAACAGGAAGTAGAACTAGGGAAAACTAGGAGAAACTTGTAGGATAAAGAAGGAGGAGAAATCCAACACAAGAGAACACCAATAAATGAAAATGGGAGAATAGGCAGAATAAATAGGACATGTGAGGAGAGGCGTCCCCATCCAAGGAATGTCGGTTCTATTGCTATCACAATAGAATCGTGGCAAAAGCAGGAAGGAGAGCAAAGATTAAGTCAAACACTAGTACCATAGATCTAATTGAAGTAAAGGTGTTTGCATATGACTTTGTTCTAACTGCTGCTAATAAGTTACGTGCAGTGACTCAAAAGTTTATTAAGGTCGGCATGCGGATTGGGTAAAACACTTCAAAAAGTTGTCAAAGAAGATGATGACGAAGATTCATTGGTAGACAGTGACAAAGAAGATCGTTCGAGTACATCCAGTTTTGGGAGTGAGGGAGACGATGGGGGCTCTACTGATCATGGACTGAAAGAGTCAGAGGATGAGATGCATCCTGATATTGCTGCAAAATATAAGTTTGTATGATAAGACATGTAAATAAGAAAAAGTATCAGTGGTGAGACTATGTCAAAATGTGCATTTTTTACAATTTTGTTCATAATTTTGTAAAGATTTCAGAAACTTTGAATGCAACACCTTTTTATCGCTCGAGTGCACTTGCTGTTTTTTTCATTGTTTATTTCTTTCTAGCCTTCAAATACGTTACTATTTCTCATTTCAAACTATGGGGTTGAAAGGGGTATCAAATATTTTTGCATGGAAGCTATGTTCAATCACCCTCTTAAAAAGGTACTAAATCATTCAAATTGTCACACTTGTCACAAACAGACCTAAAAAATGGACTTTTTTATTTCAAAGATTCCTTTTAAAGTGCTGGAGGAAATAGGTGTGTTTCAATTTAAACTTTGTTACCTGTGAATTGTTGGAGAGTCAGCCATAAGCACAACATCATCGGTATAAAATAATAGTTGAAGTACATAACCCTCCAACTTAGTTCCATACAAGCATCTCTCTTGCAATCGATCCCCAAGTGCATCAATATACAACCCAAAAAGAGTAGGGGAGAAAGTACATCCTTGGTAGACTCCTATAATATTTTGTATCTCTGAGATAAAGTCTAAAGAAAGTTTAATGATCCCCTCTTCATATAACTTCGCCACAACTCACTTCAGCGGAAGGGGTACACCTAGATAATCAATCCTGGCATTTAGGTCTTTCCTCGGGACTTTATCAAAGGCTTTTGAGAAATCTTTAAATGCTACATATGGAGAGTTACAAGGATCTTTGGCCTTCTCAATGATTGTACGGACCTTCTAGTATTTTAAAACGTTTTAGAATATTCTAAACACTCATGAGTAAGCACCACAAGCTCAAAAATAAACACTTTGGACTCTAACTATATTAGAACATTCCAAAAATGTTCCAGGTGCACATGAGTATGTGCCTCAATCCAAATAAAAAAGGTTACAAACATGCTGCAAAGAGAATATTGCAGAATCTCTTGTCACATTCTAAAAAGCTCTAGAATCTTCTAGAAAGTTCTAGAATGTACATGAATAAGTATCTCAAGCCCAATATGAAAGCTTTGGATTAATGAAAACTCAAACCCAAGATGGAAAGTTTACCAGACTTTTGCATAAAGCATGTTTTATAATATTCTAAAGTGTTTTAGAAAGTTCTAGAAGTTCTGAATGCCCATGCATTTGAAGCCGAAAATCTTAAGGTTTTCAATATTGCTGGAGTAAGCACCGGGCCCAAAATAAAAAAGTTTGATAAGGCAATTTAGAACGTTGTAGCCATCCATGTTAGGCACCTCAACCTTAAAATAGCAGCATGAGTAAGGACGTTAGGCCCAAATAAAAAGTTTTCAAAAAGCTTTCAAGCTTGATGTCTTAAAATGTCTCAAAGTGTCTTCTTCAATGTCGTGGATGCTCGTGGGTAAACACCTCGAGCTTAGTATACAAAGTTTTTCAAAAGTCTCGCACGGAAAACATTCTATCATGTTCTAAAATACTCAAGGGTAAGCATCTCAAGTTCAGTTCAAGAACTTTTTCAAAACTCTTGCATAGAGAACGTTCTGAAGATATCTACACAGAATGTTCTTTCTAAAATATGAAGAGATTATTCTGGACCATGCGCCGGCCCCGACTTGTGTCATAGTAACATGCTAAAACTGAAAGATGCACCGTAGAACATGCTAAATTTCTTGTATATATGGAAAAATATAGAGGTGAATAAAGCATATAAATTGAATTGAATTGGTTTTGATCGTTCACGAAGACCATTTGGCCTATGAGACCCAAATAAGGAATGCAAGCGATATGTTACTGCTAGGATTATAATACCCTCACTCCAAAGGGTTTTCGAGGGAAAAAACTTGGCCGTAATATGTATGCTAAGAGACTATACAATAGTACATTAAGACACATTTTAATCTCACTGCACTGTTTGAGGACATAACGGAGTGGGTGCATCCATGATGTTATGGAGAAAAGACCCTAGCAAACCCATTAAAGTCATGGCCAGTAGTGCATGAAGCAGTTGGTTAGGCAGAATCAACTCAGCACGGCGAGCTCGGAAGTGACTGAATGTCGAACATTGCTGCAATGTGTGACATTTGTTTTCAATGGCCTCCTACTGGCAACACTCGAAGAGTCTATCCTCGCAAGCCTCCAGAGCCCATCTACATGTCTCAATTAAAAGGCGATGTGCATATTTCTGCAAAATTTGTTCCAGATTGCAAGCAAATCCAACAGCAAAATTTGCTTCAGACCGCAAGCAAATCCAACCAGCATAGATAGATGCTCCTAACCTGGTTACAAATTTATAGAATCCAGAGTTATATATCTTGAGGCTTTGGAAGCACAAAGCCAAAGAAAAAAAACTCAATTGCCTGATAGTCAAAGAAGAAGGATAGGAAATTTAGATTTGAAAATAGCAAAATCAAACAATTTAGAATGCATTTAGATGAGGAAGGAGGACAAATGGATATGCTATCTCTGTTGCCTTGAGGATGACATCAGGAGCACCTTGGTTTGGCAAGTTGACACGCATTTCAACTGCTTAGCAGAAAGTAGTCAATGCATCCAGATGCAGTTGAATACTGCTGGGGTATATGTTAGGAGGCCCTTGTCATCCACATATATTAGCTGCTGGATGATATAGTGAGCAAGCTTGTCCCCCCACCTCCTGTCTTATAAGCCAATCCTCAAGCTGATCAATGTACAATGCAAACAACATAGGAGATAGTGGGCAACCTTGTCAGACTCCAATAGTACTATTGATGATCCTACCTTGTCAAGCTGAGCAATTTTCATATGCTCTACTAATTGCATTTTGCATTTCTTAAGGGACTTCCAATCTCACCATCCTTTCTCACAACTTCTCCCTAGGGATCATGTCAAAAGCTTTGGCAATGTCCATGAAGTAGTACAGATATTGTCGTTTGTTTTCAATGTCGTCTATCCAGGCATGCAAGATGAAAATGTGCGCGGGGATGGAGTGCTTTGACCTAAAATCATGCACCTCTGTTTCTTCTACCCACACCATCAATTATTGTTGAAGGATATCGGCCAGTAGTTTTGCCAATAACGAGCTGGCCATGATTGTGGGGTAGTTGGCCGAGCAGTGTGGATCATCCGCCTTATGTATTGGGACCACTTTGCTGACGATCCATATTGAGGAAAAGCCTTCTAGAAGGTCTCTGTTGAACAGACTGGTGAGCATGGGAACAAACTATGGTCCAACCCACTATATAAGCACATAAAAGTGAATAAAGCATATAAATGTGACTTAACATTGTACATAAGTATATCTAATGTAACCTTTAATAACTATGGTTCTTGGTGGTCATGCCACCGTCTAATATCACCCTGGCATGGGCGAGACTAGTACTAGTGTTACACCTCCTTCCCCTCCCCCGACACACACGCACACACACAAGAAGGGGAAGGGGAAGGGGAAGGGGAAGGGGAAGGGGAAGGAGAACCTCACGTCCTCGGCATTGTTATCGTTAATCTGACAACATTACTAGTACCTTAAGACAATACTATCTTCTTAAGAATACACATTCAAATATCACAAGGTCACAAAGTTTATGCCCATAGTTCACAAATATATTACCTAGATCGTGCACTTCTTTAATTTAGGATTTCGAAAAGAGGAATGGTCCCTCTTCAAGTCCGTTCCTTTTTCCCCAGTAACTTCCTTTGCACTCAAACTTCCACTATCAAGTGGTATTTGCACGTCTTTCTCCTTGTAATTGCCGAATCCCTTGACTGCTAAAGGATCTTTTTAGGTTCCATGCGAAATTTTCCATCTTTGAGCTCAAGAAGATGGTGATCCTGCAAAAGAACTGTCGGAACATAATGCTTAAGCAAACTAACTTGAGGAGACTTTATGGACACTTAAGTATGGAGGATGTTATAGCTCATATACTAAGTTCTCCTCTTTCCTCGCTATCTTGAATGGTCATGTCCATCGGAGATATCCAGATGAGATAATATGTGTATGTCGGCCTACCTTACTCGACCTCTACTTTGGGCTACCTACCTCACATTACTTTGATAATGTCTATATATAGTAGTGTATCAAAAATAGCTCAAAGATGGAGTATAGCCATGTAAAGGCTAAGATTGAGGGTCCAAGTCCCTTATTTTGCTAATGTATGCAGTCCATTATCTCTAGGATACTCTCTCATTGCACGATCTAGATGGGGTGCTAGGAATTATGAAGAAGTAGGATTCAGAGCAATGGTTGCTATTGTGGTGCAATACCCCCCTCCTTCCTTTCTTTCTTTCTCTGCGGGCCTCATAGCCTAGCTTGGCCTTCTCACACATTCCATTCATTCCCTCTCATTCTGGACTAGTTACAGGTAAGGGGACTTGAACATCCACTTTTGCCCATTTTGCCTCCCATAAAGAAGAGCGTGTGCGTAACACCGCCTATGATATTCATCGGAGCTCCTCGTGAACCCAGAATAGATAATGATGGATCTACTAGATGATAAGGATGTCGCACATTTGTAATTATTTGATGCTTCCCTTCTTCCTTCCCTGTCTAAATTCACTATATCTTTATCAAGTTCGAAGGAAAGGTGGCTGAATGGCCAAAAGCACATCCCTACAAAAGATGCATATTTTGTGGGTACCACGAGTTTAAAACCTACCCTTTTCATTGCTCATCGCATCGAGTGGATCTTGCTGCTTTTTATATTTGGTAAGGGACAGACACTTGCATGTGCATGCCCTATTGAATTGCTCTCACTCACATATTCGATTGGCACCAAATCAGTAGATGAGAACCAAGAGATGCTAGTTACCATGCTTTGTCTTTGAGCCCGTTGAAGCTCATGGCTGTTATGCTTCAGATGCAAGTAAAGAAGAGAGGGGAACGATAATATGATTGAGCCCTTGCATTACGCCCCCGTTTAACAACCTCAGGGCACATAGTCTCTTTGCTATGGCTTGTCCAAGGTGATTTAGAGTCGAGGCGCTCATGTACACGTAGCAAGCAATAGACAAGTAAGGATATAGTTTAGGACCAGGCTTTTGAGGCTTTTCAAATGCACCCAACTGCGTGTTTTCGACACAATGCAGTCATGTGCGTCCCATCTGCTCTTTCTTTACGTGTTGGCATGATATGCATTGTTGAACATACTCTGTAATGTACTTCTTTATGCCGGACCAAAAGTAGATTCTTCTTATGCATATGTCTGATCAAATCATGGGTCTCATTTTTTGGCGTTCTTCTTTGTCATTCCTGGGAGTGATACTACTATGCGCGAGTAATCCTTGAGAACTTGCAATAATACCATGTTAGGTCCTGAAGCTATGTTCTTTGTCGTCGATCATTTATCGACTGTCCCAATCTTAGCGTGATTCATGAATAAGCCATTAGCATTGGCTATGCAACCTAAGTACTCCACACTTGATATTGCAAAGGAATACTTGCTCGTTTTGCATATAGCTTGTTCTTTTAAGAACATCAAATGCTTGCCTCAACTCCGTCATATGTTGAGCTATGGTCTTCGATTATGCGAGAACATTATCAAAGAAATTTATCCAAGTAGTCGCAAGAGATGTCATTCATCACGCTCATGACCATTGTTGATGCATTACATAGGCCCAAAAGGCATGATCTTGAACTTCTAATGGCCATATCATGTCCTGAAAGCAGTTTTGTGCATGTCTTCCTCTTTGATCGATTGGGTGATAGTCTGACCGAAGGTCGATCTTTGAGAATACCTTAGCATACCTTGTAGTTAATCAAAAAGATCATCTGCTCTCGGAAGAGGATATTATTCTTTATGATAATTATTGGCAAATAGAGGATCGACATGTTGAATTGAATTAAAATTGATTGTTAATGGAACCTAATACAATAGATGCAGTAAACACATTACTTGTCAGAGTCAAGGAAACCCTACCCGGAAGGGTTTCGAGGGAAAAAACTTAATAGTAATGAGCCTACTGAGGAATATGTACATGTCAAACTCTCTGCTCTCAGTATCTTAGTTGAAGAATTTTGTACTTTCTCTAACACCTCTAATATATAAATTGCTAGTGCAACCACTTCATACATTTGTAGAAGCATATGTAGGGATTGATGTAGGGCCAAAAGAACTACATATTGTACCCTGATAGTCGTAAATGATGAACAAATATGGAGTGTACATCGTGCGTCTTCTAGTGTTCTCACCTGACAACACTCACAATTCTAGACTCCCTTGGTTCATCGAGCCATCTACCTGTCTCAATTCTGAGTTGGTGCACGATTGTGCAAATAGTTGTGATGCCCATATGTTTTTTCATAGTCATGTATGCCAATTGATATGCTTGCAGACCACGATCATAGCAGGGTTAATTATGGGTTGTCTTTATCTTTTGTCCATCCATAGCTTGATCAAGAATGGATTGCATTGACCAATGTAATTGTCATGGGAGGGCATTGTATTCATGTTGTACTAGTGTGGCACATTGGATGAAACCTCCAAAATCAAGACGCGAAGTTGGAGACTACTCTGCTAGTAAAAATCCTGTTTTTGTGTGCTAGTGATGGCATCTGTAACTCGTCAAATACTCTCTCAAAAAATAAACTGCAGATCCCAGTTCTTTTCTAAATATGTATGAAATATCTAGCCCCTATCGAGCCTCCATTTATATGCCCAATCAACTAGTTGTTTGTACCATCCGTTGATTCTTAGGGCGGTTTTGCACGGGCCTCAAACTTGAAGGTTTTCTTGAGGCCACTTCCCATGATTGTCTGACCTCGAGGAACTCAGTTTTGTACTTGGACAAAAACTACTCCATAGCTGTGCTGAGGTCTTGGACCTGGTTTTGTAAAAAACATTCAATTCAATTCAATTCAATTATTTTTTCTAGCAGCTTAACTTTGTGCCACTTGGATAACAAGAAACGATCTTTGGATCTGCCTAAATCGTCATGCAAGTGTAAGGGTCTGGTCACATAAAGTGAGCTTCTTCCCTGTCAATTGTCTAAAATGAAAAGGTCACATGCACCCAAATCCTGCTGTCTGAAAGAAGGAAGAAGGCTTATGCTATCGCCGCTTCATGTGACCCCAGCACAGAAAAGGCTTTCACATCAACAGGAAATAACCGATGTTTGACAAGTTCATGTCAACATACCCTAATACATATAAACCCAGTTTCAACCAACCATGTTTACTTTACACTCTTTTGTATGTGCTCTATATTTTGCCTGTCGTGGCGGATATTGGGTCCTTGTAACATTCCCGGGGTTCTGGAAAGTTTCAAACTGACCTGGCTATGATAATCAAAGGAGGAATTCTGTGTGTCAGGTCTTTGCATATGCTAATCAAAGATCGAACTGCACTATAAACTCCGAATGCGTGGCTAAATTTCGGTTAATGAAGCAGCGTTTCGATTTGAGGAAATGTCTCATTCCAATTCACCCATAACTTCATCTAAGGCATGTGCCAGAAGAGCGGCTCCACTCCCAAATGCCTATGAACAAGATGGTTGTAAGTCTCCTACCACAAAATCTCCCATCTCAAGATCTCCTAAAAAAAGTATCCCTTCCGCAGATTACTATGATGCCCTGGATTTGCCAAAGGTAGCAGGAATACTTTACAAGTGGGTAAATATTGGCAAAGGTTGGAAAGCTAGGTGGTTTTGTCTCGAGGATGGGGTGCTATCTTATTATAAGATTCGTGGGCCAGATAGGATTTCTATCAGTTCGGAAAAACTGAAGAATTTGAGAATCATAGGAGAGGAAGCACAGAGGCTGTTGAGGAAGCAGAAGAATACAACTTCAGTATATGAAAAACGGCCTAAAAGGGTATTGGGAGAGTTGCATCTGAAGGTAATTTCCTGATCTGCTTATCTGTGTGCAATTTTTCATTAGCATAATAAGTAGATGTTCAACATGGTTCGATGCTGCTAATCTGAATCATGCCATGGGCTGTCTCTATATGTGCATTTTGATTGAATCGAGTCCCTCAAAAAACATTTAGCAAGATAATGAGCCACATGGATCTCTGGTTATGTCAAGAGATAATGTGAAGCACATTTGAAAATCTGAAACCTTGGAAGATGTGTCTGCAAGAAGTAGAAGTTGCAACCAGATATGGGTATGAAACAATATAAATAGACACGTGTAGATGGGTCTTTAGAAAGGACGGTCTTATTGTGTCTTTGCATAATGTAACTCGAAGGGGTTGGTCTTTGCAGATATTTGGGAATCTGAGTTGAGAGGCAAGTAGCACTTGGTCACATCACTTGCTTGAGTTGCTATTGTGAAGCCAACACTTTGTATCTAATGCAAGGTACTGAACACTCTGTGGAGTCAATTGCAGAGGTCCCAAGGGGATTCTTTGTGTAAATTGCAGCATAGCAAGAGGGGTCTCATTTAGTTAGGCGTACGAATTATGCCAACAGTACCAACCATTACTTCATGTTTCTATTTGCTTATTAGTTGATACAAAAAACATGGTTTTTGACAAAACATAGCCAATCACAAACCTAGTCAACATGAGTTTTTTTGTTTATCGATCTTTGCCACACAAAGGAAGTATTCAGCTAATAAACTTACTTAAGTGTTTGTCTTATGTGAGTGGCATCTTATCAGTGATCTGATTCTTTCATTCGATAATGCTGTTTGAATTTGGCTGCAGGTATCATCTTTCCGGGAAAGCAAGTCTGATGACAGGAAGTTTTATGTCTATACTGGAACAAAAACTCTTTACCTTCGTGCTGAGTGCAAAGAAGACAAGGCGAGCTGGTTGGAGGCCTTTCAATGGGCCAAGGAGCTTTTTCCTAGAAGTTATTCCTCAACTGACATTGTAGTGCCTTCAGAGGTTCCTATTATGCCCACAGGGAGGCTTTGCCAAAAGCTGCAAGAGTTAGGCGTAAGCTCTGATGGCATCAAGGAATGCGAGGACATTGTATTGTCAGAATTTCAGAAGCTACAGCAAAAATTGCAGGACATGCGACAAAAGCAGCTTTGCTTAATTGAAAAGCTGAGATATCTGGAGGTCTTGCCATTTATTTATTACTCTTAACATTCTCGTTTTATAATTGTTTACATCCAAAAACCCGCATAGGTTCAAGGTTTTCTCGGTAGGCCAATCCTTGTAGATATGATGATCAACCTTTAGGAAATATCTAATTCAAAGGAACATTCCAACATCAATGAGTAGAGGGCCTTGGTTCTGACTCTAATTTAAATCTGCATTGTAGATGGTGTAAAATAAATTCATGCCTTGTCCAGGCATATTATTATAGTAAGTGCTGGCTTAGTTCTATGGGTATCCTTCTGATTGTGTTGTTCAAAAGGCTGGTAATTACCTTGTGCCTGATTCTATGAGGACGAAGGCTGATCTTTAGGATAATCACGGACCGAAAAATACGGGAAGCCATTATATGGATGCCCTATTGATATTCGTTAAGGTTATATGGCAATATATCAGCTAGAGAAACCTGTAATATTCTTTTCAGGCCTTGAGTTTTGGAAGTGGCAGTCATTTCATGTGTGGTGGCCAATGTGCTTGTAAATGAATAAACTGGTATTGTGATTTGTAGGTCGAAAAATTCGACCTAGAGACCACTGTTGTGGATGAGATGCAAAGTCAAGTTCCAGGTGGATCTGCAGTTGGAAGTTTGAAAGATCATGGTAAAAATTTGAATCACTTTTTCATTGTCTGAAAAGCAGGCATGCAAGCATTGGAGTTGCAAATCACTCGAATAGTCTCTTATAGTATACTTTGTTGTTTTTGTCAGTGCTTAATCTCTTAGGTGCAAGTGAAACAGACTCTGATGATGAAAGTGTTCAGCCATATACTGGAGCAGATTCTGAGGATGAAGATAACACGTTTTTTGATACACAAGAAGTTTTTGTTGATAGCAGTCACAGTCCCTCTTTCCCGGATGATGCAGTGGCAACTGAGTTAGCTCTTAGCGTTGGTTTTGGCTATCCTGTTATAGAGAGAAGAAAAAAATTACCGGATCCAAAGGAGCAGGAGAAGGCTGTAAGCTTGTGGTCCATGATCAGAGATAACATTGGCAAGGATCTTAGCAAAGTGTGCCTGCCTGTTTATTTCAACGAGCCATTGTCAACACTGCAAAAATGCTTTGAGGATTTAGAGTACTCCCAGTTACTTGACCAGGCCCAAGAATGGGGAAAGAAGGTATATGTTTTTTTCCCTTACATTCAAATAACATGTTGCTCTAAAGTACAAGATACTGTTATCATTTGTTTGCTTTAATAATGGGAGAATTAAAAAGTATAGCGTGTTCAGGGAGATGGCTTGATGAGGATGTTACATGTAGCTGCATTTGCAGTATCTAGTTATTCTTCAACAGAAGGCCGACTCCGCAAACCTTTCAATCCTTTATTAGGGGAGACATATGAAGCCGACTACCCAGATAAGGGACTGCGTTTTGTTTCAGAAAAGGTGCTTGCCTATGGATGTGTCTTAAATTTATGTGTCCATTTCTTTGTTTCGTATACATAGAAAAGGTGCTTTACTGGAATCTGGCAGGTTAGTCATCATCCGATGGTCATTGCTTGCCACTGTGAAGGGAGGGGCTGGAAGTTCTGGGGTGATAGCATGCTGAAGAGCAAATTTTGGGGTCGTTCCATTGAGCTTAACCCTGTTGGAATTCTTACACTCGAATTTGATGATGGTGAAGTTTTCCAATGGAGCAAGGTACTATTCTGTCCTTATCACAGTAAAAACCCTACGGGCAGAAGGATAGGATGAATAATAGTGCTGACATTGACAGGTGACTTCTTCTATAAATAACTTGATCCTAGGAAAACTTTATGTTGATCATTATGGAACAATGAAGATACAAGGGAATCGGCAATTCTCGTGTAAAATGAAGTTCAAAGAGCAGTCTCTCTTGGAGAAGAACCCCCATCAGGTGATCACCAATAATTCTGTTCCTATCATGGCTTAATTAGGATGGTTCTTGTTCTGCTGGCTTGTACCAGCTTAATAATAGCAATGTCTTTGTTTATTCTTAGGTCCAGGGCTATGTTCAAAGGGCAGATGGTGAAAATGTGGCAACATTAATTGGAAAATGGGATGAAAGCATATGCTATGTTCTCGGAGACCCTAGCACGAAACCTAATAAAAATGAAGCGAGACTGCTCTGGAAGAAGAATAAACCACCGACATTTCCTACACGATACAACTTAACATCATTTGCAATCACTCTGAATGAGATTACTCCCGGACTGAAGGTAGGATTCACATGGTTATGAAGAACACATAAAGTTAATAAAAGAGCCCCCCCCCTCCAAATCACTGAGTTATAAGAGACACGGCTTGCAGGAGAAATTGCCTAGAACAGATTCAAGATTACGACCTGATCAGCGCCACTTAGAAAATGGAGAATATGACCAGGCTAATGTGGAAAAGCAGCGGTTAGAACATAAACAACGGCAGGTAGACTCTTGTTCTTTCTCCTTTTTTTTTTCTTTTTGTTATTCTTATTCTTATTCTTATTTCTTATTTCTTATTCTTATTCTTGGATAGTTTGCACTTCTCAACTGTTCTTATCTGTGCATTTTATACAACTGAATTGCAGGCCCGGAAGATACAAGAGACAGGCTGGGTTCCTAAGTGGTTCTCCTTGGACAAAGGTACATTTTGTTACAAGGGAGGGTACTGGGAAGCTCGGGAATTTGGCCAGTGGCAGAACTGTCCAGATATTTTTGGTCCTGATCCAATAGACGAGGGCCTATATAAAGATTGAGATTTTGGCCATCTGAAGAAATGCATTCTTTCTGCTTCTCCAGTTAGCCCTTCCAGTATTCTTTTGTACATCATTGTAATAACGCCACTTCAGTAGTGGCATCACTTCAAATTTCGATTAACAAGCTTACCCAGTTTTGTGATCAGAAAATTTGTAAACTTGAATTTTCGTGGATTTCTGCCGGATTTGCAGCCACGACAAGTAACTTTATATGGGTACAGCTTGAGTGGTCAAGAAGAATCACAAACACAATCAGATTTTACAATTGTATTTTTTTTCAATCAATAGAAGCATTGTTCATTGGAGTTTCTTATATTTTGGGTATGCTTCTGTACATGTAATTCAGCAGCAAATGGAGTTTATTATATTTTGAAAGGCCAATCATGTTTTTCGTTCTCAGCCAAAATAAATAGGAAAAAACTATGTTTTAACTGATTAATCAAAATCCTGCCCACGTCATTGTCCACGTAGATGAACCATAAGATAAGGGACGACGGACATAACTCAGAAAGTGGTGGCTGGCTATGGCTATGGCGATGGCCTCGTTAAGCAGCTCCATGTCGGGGCTCTCTTTAGGTTCCGGATTTTCATCGAGCAGTTTCGTGGGCTCCTCATTGCCGCAGCCACAATTTCCTTCGTTAAAGAGCACGGTATTGTCCGCTTGGTCCATTCAAAGGCCCGTTTTGAAGAAAATTTTCTGGATTTGCTGATAGTTTTTTGTTTCCCGTTGAATGCAGGGCGTGAATCCAATTGTCAGAATGCTGGTACGCAATTTTATCTGTTTACGAATGCCTCATTACATAGATTCCGGCAATGTGTTGAATTTTTTTGATGATCATCGTGCTAGTTAATCAGGAAAATACTGCAAAATTTATGCTTTAATAAGTATGTATGCGAGTGTAAAAATCATTCTCGATGTTATACCAGCTCAGTAATCAAGCGTCTTTCTATTTGAGAGGGAAACTCATGCAAATAGCTGCCTCATTAATAATAATCAAGGCCATATAGCATGTATTCTAGTACTAAAAACTTTTAGAACTGGCCACATGATATCGAACAATTTCCACAGAGGTAAGTTGTAGTAGATAGCTAAGGTCAGGTATTATGCTGATATAGTTAATGTTTCTTTTTCCAGCTTAGGAAGTGGGAGCTGAAGAAGTTTAAAGACCCTGTGAAGATGCATGTGAAGGTTGGAGACACAATTAAAGTTATAGCAGGATCTGACAAGGGAAAGATCAGCGAAGTACTGAGAATATATCATAAAAGAAGCAAAGTTCTGGTAAAGGATGTTAACATCAGGACAAAGCATGTGAAGGGGAAAGAAAAGGGAGAAAGTGGCCAGATTGTTCAGGTATCGAGTTGTATAATTCATACGCTTAGTTATATTTTATTTGAAGTCTTCTTTGAAGTTATGTTAATTGAGGTTTGCTCTGAAGTATACAAGCATTACCAAATTGTGTTATTTGGGATTACCAAATTGTGTTATTTGGGTGTTTGTTGTCATCTTTTGATCTTCCATACTGATTTGCATAGTGGCGTTTCAGGTTGAATTACCTGTGCATAGCTCTAATGTTATGCTGTACTCAAAGACAGCAAAAGTGACAAGCAGAGTGGGCCATAAAACCTTAGAAGATGGAACCAAGGTACGATATCTAATTAAGACTGGAGAAGTGCTTGATAGTGCAGAACAATGGAAAAAGGTACACAAGGAAAAGGAGAAGAAAAAGGAGTAGGATTAATTTGTCTAAGTTTTGGTGCAGTGCTCCGGTTTAATTGTACCTTTGTATCATAAGAGCCAATCTGAAATTCATTTTTTCTCTCTATATCTATACTATAATTAACATGGATGCATGTACCTTGTGAGATGTAAAATGAGTCGATGCCTAATGATCTGGAATTAGCAAGAAGAAATGTTATTAATAAGTTGTATTCATTGACAAGAGTTATACATCTCCAGTCAGTGAAGTGAACTGTCTAGTTTAATGTTGGAACTCCTTTGTCATGATTATAATAATTGAGCTTCATTAGATTTGAATGAATGAGTCCGAAATATTTTTGGACCTGTAGGATTTTTGCCTTCTCATATACCGACAAATGACCAAAGGAAATCCCTTTTCTTCACAAATTATTCTTCAAAATGATACTTGCCATGCCGGATTTTTTCAAACCTATGGGGAGGAACTTCCTTTTTTTGAAGCGTGGATGAAGGCTAAATCGTTTTACAAAATTGAAGTCATAATTTGTTAAAAACTATACAGTTTATATACATGGTCTCATACATATTTGTACATATGTGGCCTATACATTTGTGCAGTTGGCACCATGTATCTAATTATCTAATTGTATACATTTTTGCAGTTGGCACCATGTGCCTATTTATCTAATTGTGTTCATTATTCAATGGAATAGTCCGTCTAGTTCTTCTCTTTCCCAGCGGCTTCTCGCACAATCCTAAACAATTCTAAACATATACTACTAGGAAAGGTGTCCAATGTTGCTGGGCATATGTTGGGAACCGCTAAATGAAACTAGCTCTGATCCTTGCAAATTATGTGTGAAAGGATATGTTAAAGTTTTTTGTGTCTTTGCTCATCCATAGGTCGTTTTTAAAGCTAGCCAAAGGTGAAAGGGCCATGGCCTTTTTCTAAGATGGTCACCCTTTAACCCCCAAAAAAAAAAAAAAAAAAAGGGGGAGAGAAAGAAAAACTAGGAAGGAGGAGACAAGAAGGATTTGGCAAAGTTGAATTTGTTAGCGAGTTAGAAAAGTGCAATTTTGTAAAACGGAGTTGGAAAAGTGCAATTGGTAAAACTATAAGACACTTTTATGGTATTGGTTTCAATTCAAAACCCAATCTGTAAAATGGAAGAATAGCTTGTATATGCTTGTAGTTTAGAGGGTTGGGCTGAATTGTCGCTTTTGTTTTTTCTTCCTTGCAGCCAACTTGTCTTTTGTGGAGATGATCCCCTTTTTGTTCGAATTGCGACATGCCTTTCAGATAAGGGCATGATAGCAGCGATGATAGCAGCTACAAACAAGTCGTTTCTTATGATCTATTGTATTATAATCTTGCTTGTTCATCACGGTTCCTTGGCAGCACCATGTTATGTAAAATAGTTTTTGTAAAGTTGCTTTCTTTCTTTCTTTGTGGCTATATGTTTAAGATCATTCTTCATTTTGGTTATTTGTTGCAAGTTGAGTTAACTTTGAATCTATGAAAGAGAAACCTTGTATCTCACCAAGCCATAATTGTATTTTATAGCAAGCTCAATATATGATGGAGGCAAGTATAAGGAAACAACATTGCTTGATTCTTAATCCTGGACATGCCTAGATAAAATAAGTGGCAGCCAAAGCTATTGGATGATCAAACTAATCTTTTGACATCATGGTTTTAACTTTAAAAGAAGAAAGTACTCTAAATGTCATGAGATTAGCATAGGTCCATATCATTTCTTGCTATAACATGGAAAACTAAAGTTAGAAGCATCTAAAATAAATGCATACTTTATGATAAACATTTACATAAGGTAGGTGATGCATAGAAAAATTTTCATTTATGTTCATCATAAATAAGAAGACATCGTATGAAATCCTTCTGCATGAATCGATGTTGATTTTGCAGGAAATGATCTTGAGAATAGCAGTTCAACCACGTGACATGCTTTTAGATTAAGCAATAGTGTGCTTGCATGGGCTTCAAAAGCTAATGACTATTATTACTACCAAGGCTGAGTTTTGATTATGCACCGGACTCAAAATAGATGAGTCTTTCTTCTAAGCTTAAGGGGTGAGGCTCCTGGTACCAAATGCATTTCACAATGGAGAATATATATTTTTCAGTCTTTAGAGAAGTCTTTACTTGTCTAAGACTGATGATGTTTAATAATTGAGAAATGATACTTGTGGAATGTCTCATTAGATTAATATCTGAAGGTGAACTAACCCATTGAACTTGATCGCAATACCCCTCCAAATGATGCACTTTATTACGAAGCAGCTCTTCATCTGCCTCTTCATCTGCAAAACAAACAAAGCTAGTAGCAAATACAACTTCACTTATAGCTAGACTTTTGGCTCAAATTCAAAGTCCCAGCACAAATTTACCACCCAACCGGGGCCATGCTTGAGAATATTACAAGCAGGCATCTTTTACTCATCTCAATTCTAAGAATATGATAGAGCAACCTCTCTATCTTCTCCACGTTTTTGTTGACAATTTAACAAGAAGAGATATGAATTTGGCTTCAGATTTGGGTAACAAACAAACAAGATCCATTTAGCGTTCATCTAAATTCGAATGGCCTATCAACTACAATAATGCTCTATAATAAAAGTCATGAGCTTCTTTTCATGGACTTTACCTTTTCTAAAAGCAATCTCGCCACATTTAATTACATTGGTTATTTCCAAAGTTCCATTAGTTATCACGAATCTAGCTATTATATTTATGAGTATTCAACGGTCCAATATTTTCTTGCCATGCTTCACCTCTGTGTTCTTCCATCAAGTCCCCTGAACTGCTTCCCCGAACTTATGCCATAACAATTCCATCCCTTCTCAAGACCGATCAATCCCAATCATCTCTCTTGCGAGAGTAACCTCTATAAAGACTGATCTAACTTCTAGCTCAATCATCTACCTTAAAGATTTCCATCCCATCTCAAGGACTGATCGAACTCGATCATCTGCCTTGAGAAGTAACAACCTTTTCCCAAAGCTAGTCAACTGACTATCTGCCCACTTCATCTCCAAGGCTGGTAAACTTACCATCTATCCTTGAGAGGCATCTCTACAAACATACTTAAGATCTAGTTATTGCATGTTGCAGTCACAATAGCCTCCTTGTATCCTTGCTTAAGAGCAACATTTGATTAAAGGAAACTCTTTCATCAACTCAAATTAGATGAAAACCATGCTCAGTCAATCCAAGACTCATATGCACACATAAACTGCTTGTTTTCAATACTCCTTTACCTTATAAATTTGCAACCACCTAACATCTTCTACATTATTTTCATTGTTGCAAATCCGACGCTTCCTCTACTACAAAATCTGGTGCTTGCTAAGGCATTGCTGTTGTTGATTAATACTGCTACTGTCCAGTGATTTTGGAATACTGGAGTGATGTTTCTTGTGATCTTTGTGCGTATTTAAGTTTTATGCCTATCAATCAATCTTTTTAATTTGGAAGTTTCCGGTTTGACTAAAAAGTTTTTGGAATTTTTTTTTTTAATCGATTTCCTATGATTTTAAGATTTATGGTCGCCGAAAAACTTTACCGGTTTCCAGAAATCGTAGAAATTTCTCCTATGATTTTTTTCCCTTGATTTCCACTCTTATCCGAGGGCATGCCACACAAGGGAGCCCGCATGCATTGCCATGGCATCATGAGGAGGTCCTCAAATGGATTTGCAATTCGTGAGGATGTTTTCAGATGGATTTGCAACCTGGAGTGCTGCTTCTGACAACAAATTTGCTTCGTGGGCCGATTTTTGCATGTGGATTTCCCCTTTTGGTCTGTACAGCGGCCTTGGATGAAGAAACCTTTAATCATGATTCAGTGTGGAGCAGATTTATGGTAAGGGCCTCAATAAAATTATGATGCAAGCTGGTTTAGATGCATATCTGTTTAGGTTAATCTAGGTTCCTTATTGTAGAGTCTAAATCCATTTATGGCCGCTATTCAGAAGCTCAAATTGTAGGATAATCCAAGGATTGTGAAGATTATTCCTTGACGTTCACTAGGCCAGGTTTGCTGAATGGAGCCACTAATCTAAAATAGCAATAAACGAGGTATGTATTTCTTAACCTCCGAGTGTGTGAAGCTGTTATTTGATAATCAACCCCATAGATTCGTTGCATGCCAATTTTGAGGACTTCCTTTTTATACAGAGCATATACAAAGCCGACAATCTGTCAAACCTGATGGTTAATGGAGTAGCCTCTTGGGTGATTGTACAATAGAAGTAAGCTAATCTGTAAATAAGCAGTTTATGATATTGTTCTAGGGTTTATTATATATCTATCCACACCTATACTCCTAATTCTCTTACATCAGGTAACTACCTCAAAGATGCCAGCAGTGGATATACAAGAACGATATGTGTTAATATCTGCTATTTGTTTTTGTTATCATTTCTTTGAACTAGTTTCAGAGGGTTTAAGCAGGAACTCAAAAGCTCAAGCACAAGATTTGGGGTGCTTCTTCAATCCTTTTTTGATGAATTTAGACTCTATCACCCGAGATAATATTAAGAATAGGAAGCTCTTCATAGAATAGGCCCTTTTCAATTCCAGAAATTAGTTTGCATCTGATGTGCTCTTTACGTAGCATGTTAGGTGCATATCTAGACACCCTAAATATATTGTGTTTATTCATCAGTTGAATAATGTGACTCCATAATGCATAAGAGCTGCTTTTAATTTGTTTCTTTGGTTGTTTATTGTTATGTGCAGGATGGCCAAAGTAGAGAGTGTCATGTGAGGGTAAGATTTTGTAAAGGCTTTGCTGCCATATTATGAACAACTGGCATATTGGAAGGTGTAGTCCTATAAGGTATGGGATCAATTGATGAAGACATACATGGTTTGCTTATTAGATAACTATCAAAAACATAATAATTGCATCTGTAAATGTTTAATGGGACTGATCATGCGTAAAAGTTCTGTCGATATTCAATAGGCAGGTGATAATTTTATGTTATTATTCCAACTATACAATAAATGAAGATTTCCTGTTGCATGAATTAGAGACTTTAACATCTAGGATTGGTCTACGATAGTAATTGTTTGGGTAGAAACATCTATATCAGTCATTAAACAAGTAAATAAAACTTGGTTTCTGGTACATATGCACTCTTTTTAAATCAAGTTTTGCTACGTTGCGGGTTGAGCTTTAGCGTACAGACCTTGCAACTTTGAGCCCATTCTATCTCGGGTATGGATGGGAAAATACACAGAGGCTTCTCGGTTATGAACTTATAGAGTTCTTCCTTTTATAAGGCCACACAACGTTGACGATATATTCTTTGCCTCTGCTTGGTGATTGTTCTTGGTACAATTTTGATGGAATTGGTGCAGTTGCTTTGCAACTTTGTGTCTTCACCATCAGTACTGAAGTATTACAATATCTTTTGTGTTAGAATTCAGAATAAAGACTATTATTAGGCATGAAATATGCAATGGGTTTTATGACAGGATAATAGGATTGACAAATATCAGAACCTGGATGGATATATTTCGTTGATATAGATGTCTCTCTACTGAAGTATTCTACTTTCATATGAATCGTAATGTGTAGGCGAAGGTGGAGTAGGAATGCTGGAAGTCTTGCTCATGGGCGAAACTGGCAGTGACATCACCACACTGATTTCTTTCGTGAGTTTCTTTTCCCGACACTGCTCTTTCTTCTTTTCCTCCGTCTTGGTGATCTATAGAGTTGTTTCCCTTTGGTTATGAGCATAAATCTGTATTCTAATCTATTTTATGCTTTCTCTTTATTTGCCAATGATGCAATAATCTATTGTGTTTGTAGTTTAGTAAATTATATGAGCAGTCATGGTAACAAGCATGTTGCTTTAGGTTTAAAAAAAAAAAAAGAGAACATTGAAAGTGGGGATCTACTTTAAATTGGATGTTGGTTGTTCAAACGCAAGGCATAGAGAAGACAAATTTTCTAGCTAGAGATGCTGGAAAGACAAATTAATAATTGAGAACAAGGACAATATTATTGTTGATCATTAGGTTCTCTTTTCTTCAAAATCAGAAGGTCAAAGGTGGTTCTTGAGGCCATCATCTGTGCTCCTTGACAAACAAGACCGTAAAGAACTTTACTTTAGGCTAGCAGCAATTATTTTTCATCAGCATGTTTCAAATAAAAACATGTCATTTTCACTCATAGTGCCATCTTTTTATTGTTAAATTGTTTTGTTATTTTTGTGACAGCCGCCTTAGAAATACCAAGGCCAAGTTCATATGCTTGGGATGACCTAAGCTTACCCCATACGCTACAATTGCAGGTACCACGGGCAATATATCTTTATGCCATTGCCTGCTTTAAAGTCTGTGCTTTGTTTTTCTACTTTTTGGCTTTTTTGTTCTAAGCAGCTGCTCTCTTCTGAAGCAGAAATAGGAACAGAGATTGATATTGAAATAAATCTAGACAATATAAAGTCTAATTGTTCTCATAATGAAATGCTCCGAATAAATATTTTTTGCCCGTTTAGTTTAAATGTGCTATTGGAATTATATTTTTCAAGTCATTTGCATGTTTTGATAGGTCCATTTTTTGTATGTAAAATGCTTGACGTTCTTCCTTGCATCTCCTTGAACTGGTCCTTATGTTTCTCTCCAATCCCATTCAACAAGCTGGTGTTTTGAATCTTGAAAGGTCCAGGTCAGTTGAGCAGGATAGGACAAAATAGAGCAGCAAGAATGGCATTCCAGGGTTTCCTAAGGCACTTAAGATCTGACATTCAGGGTTCTTTAAGCTGCTTCTACAAGATTTGCAATCTAAGGTTTTTTGCCAGTCTAGATTTGCTTGGCTCCTCATAGTACTGAGTTTCCTGAGGAAAGGTTTTGGAGGAGCCCTCATATGTGTAAGCAGGTAAAAAGAATATTTATTAGCTTGATTTTGAGGTCTCACAACTTCTTTTAATATTTTCTCACCTCAAATAATAATGCTCAGATTTGGTTCTCTCAGATTTTGTGGGTTTTACTGCAGACAATTGCAAGAATGTTGTCGTTAGACCACCGATGAGTAACAGTGTTGGTGTTGCTGTACTTGGACAAAATGCTACTGGAGTTGCAATATCTCCTCTCCTATCCAACCCAAAACATCAAGTGACAACATGCTATATCAGGGCATGACAATTAACCAAGGAAATGAAGAAAGAAACAAAAACATAGATGTTAATATTTCATTGCCAGTGGCAGAAACCACATATGCTTCATATTTGTGCACATATGCTTCATATTTGTGTGCTCTCTGCTTAGCAAATTCTCCGGCGATGCCATTGTAATGCTTTTGAGCTTACAGTCCCAAAAGCTTTTGGAAGTAAACTTACAAGCGAATGTGTTAGGTGATAAATGTGAAGCTCTAATTTGGATCTTGCTGATATATCCTTTACTCCACTGCTTAGTTTGTGTTTCGCTCAACACCCCTTCCTCCAGTGCTTAGTTTTTTTTTGGCTTAAGCATGCTTTAAACATACTCCAACACACGTGTGACTTGGCTCATGGGCCTAGAGAGTTGATCAGAATTGGGTCCTTCGTTATAGCCTATAAATAAGTGCATTGGCTTCACTACAAGTTGAGACCTTTGATGGTTATATTGCTCTGAGAGATTTTGTTTTTAGGCATAGGTGAATATGACAATGCAAGATGTAGTTTAATTTTGATTTATATTCATAGGTCTGACATGTGTACACTATAAATTATGATACATTTATAATTTTTCAAGCCTTTATATTTTGCATTTGTTGGCATGCATTTTTTTTTTTTTGTGTAAAGGAGCATTTCACTTAGGGTATGGTCACCCCCTTTCGCGCACTTAAGGGGCAACACTAGAAATTGCGTATAAATCCAGCACGAATTTTGGTAATTTCGAGTGTTCCTGAATCGTGGGAACCTTAGCTACAATTTGGGCAATTTTTTTGAACGAGATTTTGCCATTTCCATCTCCAATTACTGTCCCAAAGCCGGGGAGGCTAAGGCCCCCTGCGTGGCGGTCAAGACCCTGCATTCGTGTCAAAACATCCCACGTACTGCGGCAGGTATAGCCTGTCGCAGTGGTTTAGGGCCCGTCGATGGGTGCGAGTAGACCCCGCTACCGCGGACTAGTTCACACGCATCAAGGTCACGAGATCCCCCTGTCGTGACACGCCCGAGGTTTTACACGCGCAGCCTTTTCCGTCTCGAGTACTCCTCATCGATATTAACCCTAACCCGCAGATAATTACCCTCGTCGCACCTAAAACTCGAAGCATGACTCACATAATAGGTTGATTAAGACCACAGATTAGAGAATTGCATCGCAGGCCTAAGCATTCAGAACATTGGGGCGCTGGGAATTGAGGTATGAGGCAATTAAATGCCCAGATTTGAAATGAATTGATGAATTGGGCAATTATATCGCCTTCGAAACTCTCTCTATATAAGGGAGGCAACCGATCCGTTGCATTATATAGGCGGGCATCCAACCTCATTGGAAATTGCTCCAGGTAAGGTTCAATTGTTCCTTTGTTTCCTTGATTTTCTGGGTTTGTGTTGGATTCGAGCTAACTGGCTGCGGGTTTCGCATGCAGCAAGGAGACAATGGATTGAATGGAACTCCTCACAATCGTGCAAGATTGAGCCTGCAAGGCCAGTTGGGGCACACCCCAACTTCTGCTACCCCAAAGCGTTCATGGGTCACGAGCTCATCCTCTAATACTTCCGACACTGTCCCAATCGCAGAGCCGGCCATCATCTCCAAGAACCTGCTGGTGACACAGCAGGAGGTGGACGAGGAAATCTGATCCACTGTCTCATGCACCTGCTCACAGGAGGTCGCGGATGAACAGCATCATGCCCAGAGTGGCGAGCAGATTCACTGCTATCCGCATCGACAACAATGGCAACATCCTCCTCAAAAAGGAGGACTGAGGCCTTCTTTCCGCTGGCACTCCGGGCAGTTTTTTTTTTTTTAGCACACCAGCCCTACCGGGCCTACAGCCTTTCCTCAAATTCTAGCCTATCCACGTGTAATTTCTACCTCATCAAAATCTGAAGTGGCATCAATCTACACCATTGAATCTCTAGTTTCATAAATCAAGGGTCGAGAAAATTAGAAAATGGCCAAGAAAATAGAACGGAGATAGGATGAGTCGCAATCCCTCTCCCAATTCCCTACTTTCGTGCTAGCATAAACCTCTATTGCTCCCTCCAATCCGGCTGCAGATCCCTCCCGCCGTTAATTTTTTCTTTTTCAACAAGGTTGAGTTTTTTCAGCATCGCATTACAAGGCGCCCAGGCCGGCCATGGCGGAACTGGAAACTGAAGGGCAAATCTGTGGAGGATTTGAGAAACAGCCTCCGCCGTTTTATATTATCTGAGTTTTGCCTTCCAGCCTTTGTTTCCAAAGATCGAGTTTTGAATGTCCCAAAATCATTCTGTATTTGCTGCATTACAGAAGAATCTGCCTTTTGGGGTTAAATTTTCCAGACTCCGGTGCCCTTAACTCTGCAAAAATAAGCCATTCTGTGGCTACGAGCTTAAGGATTGTATGAAATCATCAGTTGAGCAAATCTGAAGAAGATAGTGCCGTTTTTATTGGACGTGGCAAAAAAACGGGAAAGAAAATTTTGACAGGCAATGTTTTTAGAATTTTCTTATTTTCGTATGCCTGCATAGCCTATGGCTTCCTGGTCTGGCGCCATCAAAACTTTGTGCTCAGTTTCTGCTTGGGCTATTTTTCAGAAATGATTCGGCTTTCTGCTATTCCAGGTTTCGATCGATTCAGTTGGATCATTGCATTTTCTACGTACCGGCTGATTTTGATCTTTATCTTGTTTGGCGGTTTAAGATCAGTGTTTGCGTCAGAGTTCAATGATCCTTTCCCTTCCAGCTGCGATGGGTCTTGAAGCACGATGTTGATGTTAGACCTGGCAACGAATAAGCTAAACAAAATTTTACAAGAAATGGTTTTGGCAAGTTCGTCATTAGTCATTCATATCGGGCTTTTATTGCGGCGCCAAAATGTTGCAAAGGACTCTATTCCCTGCTATTGCGGCCAGGGATTTGAGGAACCATAACATCCTTTTGCCCTTTCTTGCATGTTATGTCCTGTACGCTGGAGGTAGCCAGTGGTTTCGACCTTCCTTAAACAATCGATTCTATCTTATCTTTCATGCTTGTTCCGGTACTTTTATCTGCTTATTATTAACTCTGATTTGTCCTCTGTATTTTTGACAGAGAATCAGGTCGTGGCTATGGCAACTGCAAACTCTTTAGCATGGATTGGGAACAGTCACCACAATGTTTGCTGTTTTGTTTAGGTAAATTTCTCATTTCAGATTAACTGTCATAGTTTGTTCTCTCAAACAGGTTGTCTTATTTTATTGTTTTCTTTGTTCCTGGGGAATATAACGTAAAAGCATATAAAATCTCAAAATTTGAATGATTTACATGTTCGAATTTTTGTGGCAGCTATACAACAATTACCTGCTCCGTTGTTCCATTCAATTGTCTTGATCCAACCACATGCTCATTTTCTCCATCGTCTGCCCCCTCACCTGCTCTTGGACAAAGCACAGGCACAAATATATTTCAGTCTTTTGCTTCGGTAGGGGAAGTCCGTATATCTCAAGCGGGATCTGGTTAATGTGGCCAGATTTCCCGTTATCAGCCACTCATTCCCGACATCCCCATCGATGGGCATGGGCTTCAGCCGCCATACCCCATTCATGGGGCAGGGGTTCCGGATGCCCATGCGAAGTCCGCGAAGGGGATATGTATATTCCATGCTGCTTGCCGTGCGATCCATCCATCCCCATTAAGAACTGCAACCTGCCTGCCCACCGTACCTGCCCAAGTCACTTGAATCATTAGCGTCCTCTTCCTGAAATGGATAGTTCAGAGCAAAATCTTTCAACCGCTTCCGCATCAGACAGTGAAATGCCTTGCCGTGGAAGAAATTCGCTTTGGATGAGAATTTCAGAAATCCCCTTCTACCCATTCCCCTTCCGGGACTTGAATTCGTCGGGTTGTTGTAGGAGATGGCGGCCGACGTGACCGATCCGGAGGTCGAGAAGGTAAGCTTTGAATTGTTTGCTTTTCATTTCTTTCCGGAAAACGCTGTAAGCAGCAAATTATCTCGAATTACAGATCCTCCCCATTCAAGATCCTCCCCCAGGCCCGTTTTCAAGGAAGGATCTGACATGGGAAATGGAAACTCACCACACAGTCCCAAAGAGTGGCTCTGTTCTTTGTTCCTTCTTTGCTATATTCCAAATAATGAGTTTGAGACTTCATCTTGGGGGGGCGAGAAATATCCGGGTTTAATACTACATTTTATAAGCAATGGTCGGTCAAGAGAGAGCGGAGAGGCAAGCTGGCGTTAGCGAGCATGCCTATCGAAGATCGTGAGGTCGGTTAATGGGGTTAATGTGGCCATACCCAAGCTCTTAAATTTGGCGTGGGTTGGTAGTGGTGGTAAGTTTAGGAAAGGGTGGTAGTGTTTGAACTGAGTGATGGTTAATGTGGCCATAGTCTGTTGCCTCAGGCATTAGCGGTGGTTTAATAAGTGGTTAATGTGGCTTTCGATTGTAGTGGTTAATGTGGCCTTTAGAAGTTGATAATGTGGCCATAGTTATTGTAGGGCCCTAAGTGGTGGTTAATGTGGTTAATGTGGACTTACTTAGTAATAGTGGTTAATGTGGCCCTATTATGGTAGTTAATTAATGGCTTGTTAGTGCATATATGTTTGAATGTTTCACACGAATTGAAGTGTGGCTTTTTGTTTTAGTTACCACTTTGTGCCTATGGGCCAAAAGATCTCTAAACAACGTCGTGAAGTGAAGGAGAAAACAACCAAAGCTATGGTTCTTTGAAGCAAAGAGGATTGACCCATCATACTCAAAGAGACAGAGGGGAATACGAGCATCAAGAGAGGGTGTAGGTGCCATTTTACGACGAAGCAATTGTATTTGAATCGAATGCACCAAAATAACCTTTCATGAGATGGAACACATTGACACGGAAGGCAAAGTATGTCATGGTGTTAATGATCACGAATGTGCGAAGACCGAGGCACGAACTAGCTCCTTGGTTATCAAAGGAGAAGAAAGATTGGGCCAGGAATCGGTTGATGAGAATCACAACCCACGGGAGGTATCTGAGGCGGCATGAAGAGCAATGGGCTCTAAAGAAGAAGATGGATCCGAATAATGTGAAGAATAGAGATCAATTCCTTCACATGGATGATCTCTACAATTTGTCTAGGAAGATAGCATTGGACACTTGGATGTTACACGAGGGGCGTTGCTTTGAGTGTAAGGATGTGGGTAGGATTGCACCCGAGAATCGGTGTTCTTGTACCAAGAAGGTGTACCATTTACTCTAGGGATAATCACTCCCTTTCGGATGAAGATTCTCTTAGAACATGGCAAGAATGATCTTTGTAGCAATGGACTCAACTTTCAAGACAAGCGACCATTGCTATAGCACGTACACCTTGCTAGTATCGATGGTCATGGAAATGGTGTACCCGTTGCTTGGGTTCTCCACGTCTAGCCCGGTGAGTAAGAGGACATCCGACCTTGGCTCTTTGCATTGAAGAATCACATCCATCTTTGTGGATCCCACTTGGCAACCCTCTTGTTTTATTGTTGATGATGCCAAAGCGAGATTAATGCATTGGAAAAGGTTTGGCCTAATTCTAGAATACAATTGTGCATTTGGCATGTGAGGAGAAATTGGATGAAAATGCTCTTGAAGCATGTGAAGAACAAGAAGGTTAGAGGGGAGATGTTTAAGGACCTTGGCCACATAATGTATAACACACATGTGGAAGCGGATGGAAGATTTGGTAAGGATTATGTGGATGCTTGTGAGAGGGAAGCTTTGAGGCTATTGGATGAGTTCAAGGAGAAATACAAATCTTGGAAGAGGGTTGTTAAGTACATGAACAGGACTTGGACTAAGAACATCACCACTTGGATCATTGCTACAAGAATCTATCCTCATACCAACCAAGAGACAAATGCGGCTATAGAGGCTTATCACAACCAAATGAAGAGAAAGCTAGGGGTTTCGAAGCACGCCTTGAGAGGTAGGAGGATTGATTGGTTGATCTACATGCTCACTTGTAGATTGGAAACACACCTTCTTTATGACAGGTTCAAGAAGGATGAGGGTTTCAAAGTGAATAAGAGAGCAGGAGCACATAGTTGAGACAAAGCAATTATAGGGGCACGTGTCATTTCGATGATGAATTTGTTAGATGGTTGAACTTCAAAGAAGGGAGGGCAGAAGTGTGGAGTCAAAATATGGATGCATGGGATGCTAGCCAGAGAGGCTATCCCTACCTTGTGGATGTTGCCCATGAGCACTTTGGTCATCCTGCGGATCGCCCTTGGGGTGAAAAGGTAACATTTGCAAACACCAGGTCAAAGTGATCCAAATGATGGCCAAGTATAGTGAGGAGGACATTTTAAGGGTTTGTGGAACATTGCATGGTTCTCAAAGGTGGCGGTTTGGAGAACTTGAGGGTATTTGGAGAGGCATACGATGATGGTTTTCTTGATAACCGGGCACCATCTAGTCGGAGGATACTTGCACATTGGTGACGAGTTGGAGCATGACAATGGCGAGGAGAAGATTGTACCTGAGGATGGCATTGGTGAGGAGAAGATTTCCCCCACCACAAGAATTGAGAGTAGCATAAATGCGAGCATGGCACGCATTAGGGAGACCATATCTAGTAGCCCACAAGTTGCTTTGGAGGCAGATTTCCTCCTACGGGAGCTTAGTTTGAAGTTGGAGAGATTGACCACTTGCAAGTTAGACATTTGTTCTTTGCACCCAGTCTACCCATCGTGGAGGACTTCAATGGAAAAACATTGGTGAGGCCAGTTCCATTCGTGGAGTGTCGGAAGAGGCAAAAGAAGCTTGTTGGTTCTAGTGTGTTTTCGCGAGAGTGTGAAGGGCATCTTCAAGAGTGAAGGTTGTGGCCAAACAAACTCATGTCTTTTATAAAGTTGTGTCTCTTTTATAAATGCAATGTAGAACCAACCTTGCCCCCAAAAAAAAAAATGTGGCCACATGAAGTGTTGGCAACATTAACCAAATTGGGTTAATGTGGGCACATGAAGTCTTGGCCACATTAACCAGATTGGGTTAATGAGGCCACGTGAAGTCTTGGCCACATTTACCAGATTGGGTTAATGTGTCCACATGAAGTCTTGGCCACATTAACCAGATTGGGTTAATGTGGCCACAAGAAGTCTTGTCCACATTAAGCAGTTGGGTTAATGTGGCCACGTGAGAAGTCTTGGCCACATTTACCAAATTGGGTTAATGTGGCCACATGAAGTCTTGGCCACATTAAACAGATTGGGTTAATGTGGCCACAAGAAGTCTTGTCCACATTAACCAGATTGGGTTAATGTGGCCACGTGAAGTCTTGGCCACATTTACCAAATTGGGTTAATGTGGCCACATGAAGTCTTGGCCACATTAAACAGATTGGGTTAATGTGGCCACAAGAAGTCTTGTCCACATTAACCAGATTGGGTTAATGTGGCCATGGCCAGGTTTAGCCACATTCAACAAATTGGGTTAATGTGGCGACATGAAGTGTTGACCACATTAACCCATTTTGGTTAATGTGGCCACGTGAAGTCTTGGCCACATTTACCAAATTGGGTTAATGTGGCCACATGAAGTCTTGGCCACATTAACCAGATTGGGTTAATGTGGCCACAAGAAGTCTTGTCCACATTAACCAGATTGGGTTAATGTGGCCATGGCCAGGTTTAGCCACATTCAACAAATTGGGTTAATGTGGCGACATGAAGTGTTGACCACATTAACCCATTTTGGTTAATGTGGCCACGTGAAGTCTTGGCCACATTTACCAAATTGGGTTAATGTGGTCACGTGAAGTCTTGGCCACATTTACCAAATTGGGTTAATGTGGCCACATGAAGTCTTGGCCACATTAACCAGATTGGGTTAATATGGCCATGGCCAGGTTTAGCCACATTCAACAAATTGGGTTAATGTGGCGACATGAAGTGTTGACCACATTAACCCATTTTGGTTAATGTGGCCAGATGAAGTCTTGGCCACATTAACCAGATTGGGTTAATGTGGCCACAAGTAGTCTTGTCCACATTAACCAGATTGGGTTAATGTGGCCACGTGAAGTCTTGGCCACATTTACCAAATTGGGTTAATGTGGCCACATGAAGTCTTGGCCACATTAACCAGATTGGGTTAATGTGGCCATGGCCAGGTTTAGCCACATTCAACAAATTGGGTTAATGTGGCGACATGAAGTGTTGACCACATTAACCCATTTTGGTTAATGTGGCCACATGAAGTCTTGTCCACATTAACCAGATTGGGTTAATGTGGCCACGTGAAGTCTTGGCCACATTTACCAAATTGGGTTAATGTGGCCACATGAAGTCTTGGCCACATTTAATATTCAATGGTTGGTTAATGATTAATGTTCAATGGTTGATACTCAATGGTTGGTATTCAAATGATTTATGTTCAATGGTTGATATTCAATGGTTGATATTCAAAGGTTGTAAACGTTTACAACATTTTTAGTGAAGCAGCATTTATAGTACAACATTTCTGTGTACCCCAAACCCTGTGAATCCTAAAAACCCTGTGAATTGCTTTACAGTTATAGACGTTCACAACATTTTTAGTGAAGCAGGAACCAAATTGAGTCTGAATTCAAAAGTTTTCAGTCTGTATTTCAGAAAATTTGCCCAGAGGGCTTTACATCTAAATGCCGAACTCACAATTTACTTGAGCCCGGAGGCTTGAAATCAGAGCCCGAAGGCGAAGGCTTTACAAGAGAAAAAAAACGTTCGAAAAGGCCCGGAGGCCACCAAATTGAGTCTGAATTCAAAAGTTTTCAGTCTGTATTTCAGAAAATTTGCCGAGAGGGCTTTACATATAAACGCCGAACTCACAATTTACTTCAGCCCGGAGGCTTGAAATCAGAGGCCGAAGGCGAAGGCTTTACAAGAGAAAAAAAAAGTTCAAAAAAGCCCGGAGGCCTGCATGTACAAGAAAAAAACAGGGAGCCCAGCATGTACATTCCTAAACAAAAGGAGGCCCAAGCTTTCACTCTTCTTCTTCCTCTTCTGCATCATCTACAGGTCACGAAACGATTAGAAAATTGAAATGTAAATGAACAAAATTCAAACTTCAAAACTACCTTTCAGCCAGAGGAGCCACTCCTCGAAATCCTCCTCTTCATCCTCTGCGGAATCTGCATCCTCTTCATCTTCCTCTGCTTCCTCCGACGAAGACCAGACGTTGTCTTCAGGAGATATCCCGCCCTCAAGTTGGGCCGTGAAGAATTCCTGGCTACACAGAGACTCTTCTTCCTCCTCTGATTCGGAATCAGAGGAGGAAGAGGATGACCACGTATCCACGAGGCTCGCAAAAACCTCAGCCAGGGGTGGGAATTCCACCCGAGGCTCTGTCCGAGGTCTCTTAGAAGAGACCTCGGGTTCTTCTCCGAAGGCAACAGCGGCAGCGGCAGATCTCTTCATGTTCGGGCAGGGCAGAGGGCAGAGGAAAAAAAAATTGGGGAAGAATGAAACCTTCGCGGGCATATATATGCGAATTAATACGATAAATCAGAAATTATTTCGTACACCGAATTTAATTATTATTATCCCATAGATTCCTAAAAATCATTATTTCGTACGCCGAATTTATTAATTATTATCCCATATAATCCTATATATCATTACCAAGGTACACTCCATGCCCCGAAAAGTAGACAATTAGACTCGTAATTAAAAAGTAGACCATGGTCCAATATTCTAATAGTGAGAGCGCGTTCGAATGTCATTCAATTATTCTTAGTCATGTTCATGAAAAATTGGAGGGGTGCACTTTGAAGAAATAACCATTGGATTTAGAATATGACATTAACATTTGTTCCACTACAATGGCGGAGTTTGATAATGGTAGCATCATCATTTTGAAATGATAATTGTAATAATAAAATGATGTGCATCATTACTCATTGAAGAAAAGGTCACTACACTAGCAAATTAGTAATGTTTAAGGGTATGCTTAAGGGTATCCCTGATGCTTCGGGCTATGCTGCAGGTTGTGTTTAAAGCATAAAAGTAAGTTCAAAACTTTAAATGCCATCATTACATATAAACCTATTGACCCTATGGCCACATTAACCCAAGCCCACATTTACCCAAGACCACATTAACCCATGGCCACATTAACATTAAGGCCCATTAACCCAAGGCCACATTAACCCATGGCCACATTAACCCATGGCCACATTAACCCAAGGCCACATTAACCCATGGCCACATTAACCCATGGCCACATTAACCCATGACCACATTGACCCTATGGCCACATTAACCCATGGGCCACATTAACCCAAGGGCACATCAACCCTATGGCCACATCAACCCAAGACCTCATTAAGCCCATGGCCACATTAACCCATGACCACATTAACCCAAGGCCACATTAACCCAAGGGCACATTAAGCCATGGCCACATTAACCCATGGCCACATTAACCCATGACCACATTAACCAGAAGGCCACATTAACCCTATGGCCACATTAACCCTATGGCCACATTAACCCATGGCCCATTAACCCATGGGCCACATTAACCCAAGGGCACATCAACCCTATGGCCACATCAACCCAAGACCTCATTAAGCACATGGCCACATTAACCCATGACCACATTAACCCAAGGCCACATCAACCCAAGACCTCATTAAGCCCATGGCCACATTAACCCATGACCACATTAACCCAAGGCCACATTAACCCAAGGCCACATTAACCCATGGGCACATTAACCCTATGGCCACATTAACCCTATGGCCACATTAACCCTATGGCCACATTAACCCATGGCCAATGACCACATTAACCCAAGGCCACATTAACCCAAGTCCACATTGACCCATGGCCCATTGACCCATGACCACATTGACCCAAGGCCACATTAACCCATGACCACATTAACCCAGGGCCACATTAACCCATGGGCATATCAACACTATGGCCACATCAACCCAAGACCTCATTAACCCATGGCCACATTAACCCAAGGGCCACATTAACCCAAGACCACATAAACCCATGGCCACATTAACCCATGGCCACATTAACCCATGACCCATGGCTCACGTCTCAATTTCATCCACATTAGGGTAATTGAATGTTCCATGCTATTTTAAGATAGAATTGTGAAAATTTGCCAAGGCTTCCATTAATGGTTAATATTCAATGGTTAATTGGTTGATATTCAATGGTTGGTTAAATGGTTCGTTAATGTGGTTAATATTCAATGGTTGGTTAATGATTCAATCAACACGTGGTTAAAAACGTGCGTGGATTGCATACGAAACTTTCAGGGTAAAAAAGGAACAGTTTCCTGATCCTCCCGTTCGATCTAGTGTCAGGCGACAAGGTTCTTGCAGGCGCCTCTTCTTCCAATGGCCATAACTCGAAGCCGATGTCCAATCCTTCGAATGTTGAAGGATCTGGCCTCTTCTGCAGGACCTAAGCCCGCCAGTTCTAGGCGCAGGTCTTCGGCGGTGAAATCAGCACCCCTTACGCCACTCAGGAGGAAGGCAAAGGTATGCAAGAGAAAGCACACGAAGCCAGCACCAGCACTAGCACATCCCAATGAGGAAGCCAGCACTAGCAGGGAGCCAGAAGCAAAGAAGATGAAGATCCTATGGCCCTATGGCCACATTAACCCCACGAGCCTTTGGCCACATTAACCCTATGGCCCCTAGGGCCACATTAACCCTATGGCCACATTAACCCTAGGGCCACATTAACCCTATGACCACATTAACCCATGACCCTATGATCTATGGCCACATTAACCATATGGCCACATTAACCCTAGGGCCACATTAACCCATGACCCTATGACCCTATGGCCACATTAACCCCACGAGCCTTTGGCCACATTAACCCTATGGCCACATTAACCCAAGGCCACATTAACCTATGGCCACATAAACCCATGGCCACATGGCCACATTAACACAGTGTCTACATTAACCCTATGGCCACATTAACCCTATGGCCACATTAACCCAAGGGTACATTAACCCATGGCCACATTAACCTATGGCCACATAAACCCATGGCCACATGGCCACATTAACACAGTGTCCACATTAACCCATTGGCCACATTAATCCATTGGCCACATTAACCCATTGCCCATATTAACCCATTGCCCACATTAACCCTTTGGCCACATTAACCACCATGGGTTAATGTGGCCATGGCTTAATGTGGCCAGTTTAGGCCATGGCTACATTAAACCATGGCCACATTAACCCATGGCCACATTAAACCATAGTGGTTAATGTGGCCACCTTAAGTCATGGCTACATTAACCATGGCCATATTAAACGATAATGGTTAATGTGACCACTTTAGCCCATGGCCACATTAACCCTAAGTGTTAGTGGCTTTTCCTTTAAAGTGTGCTACCATGGTATAAAGTGTGGTATTCAATGGTTGGCACATGACCACACTAACCTATTGCCACATGGCCACATTAACACAGTGTCCACATTAACCCATTGGCCACATTAATCCATTGGCCACATTAACCCATTGCCCACATTAACCCATTGCCCACATTAACCCTTTGGCCACATTAACCACCATGGGTTAATGTGGCCATGGCTTAATGTGGCCAATGGTTAATGTGGCCAGTTTAGGCCATGGCTACATTAAACCATGGCCACATTAACCCATGGCCACATTAAACCATAGTGGTTAATGTGGCCACCTTAAGTCATGGCTACATTAACCATGGCCACATTAAACGATAATGGTTAATGTGACCACTTTAGCCCATGGCCACATTAACCCTAAGTGTTAGTGGCTTTTCCTTTAAAGTGTGCTACCATGGTATAAAGTGTGGTATTCAATGGTTGGCACATGACCACACTAACCTATTGCCACATTAATCTATGGCCACATTAACCCATGGCCACCTTAACCCATTTTGGTTAATGTGGCCACTGTAGTTTAGTCAACATACAATTACAACAGTAATAGAGTTCAATAGTATGATATAATATATTTCAAAGGTAATACAAGGCTAATGGTAATTCAATCCGAAACAAACCCGGATCCTGCATGGCCCCCTGCCCACGCTCTCGACGTTAACTTCAGGGCGGATATGGACTCCCACCACAACATGTGGTCGAGGACTTCGCAAAGACTTGCATCAAACCCAAGAAGACATCTTGATGAGGCGCTTCTTCTCCAACTTTGCGTGTCTCATACAGTTTAACAAAACAGGGCTTGAGTGTTGCCCTGCCACAGGAAGTCCAAAGCCAGCAATTTCTTCAATGCCTTGGCTTGGATAATGCGCATTTTCAACTCAGCTATCATTGCTCCCTCTGTCGGCCTATCATTGTCATCTATGTAATGCCGGGGCTGGTTCAAGTTGATCTCACCTTTCTCCACTCTCTCTGTATAAATAAAACGTGTAGCTACAATCAAATCACAACCACAAATAAACAATTCATATGAAGGAAAAAAAGCAGATGCTCACTTGTAAATGTGTGGATACTGTTATTCTCTGCAAGAATTGTTCCAACGTCCTCCTGAAGCCAATTCAAGTGAACCACGACATCTTCAATAGTGTGAACATTGGGGACACTGCACTCAGCAAGCTGTTGCTGGTCCTCACCATGTTTCTTCGATTGCTTGATCTCAACTGAATTGAAACCCAATGAATTGCCTTAAACCTTAACCCACGACATCCCATATATACCCTAAACCCATGACCGTTGTAGTGACCGTTGTGGTGGACATTTTGAAAATCTATGGCCACATTAATCCCCTCGATTGATGGCCACATTAACCATGGGTGACCATGTGACATTACCTGAAATGGAAGTGAAATAAAATCGTCTAGTTCGCTTGGTATGGCAACGTACGTGGCCGGGCCGTTGAAGTTGAAGGGACAGAAAGCGATGATATGACTGCAGGACAGAAATGATTCGGTTCAAGGGACTTCTGCAGGTACGGTTGGCAGGTTGCAGTTAATGCGGATTTGGCATGGCATGGCAAGTAGCATGGGATATCCCGCATGGCTGCTCTCGCATGGCATCCTGCCCCATGAATGGGTTAATGCGCCAAAACCCCATGGCCATCAATCGGATGGATGGCGGGCATGGCAATGTAGTGGTTGATAACGGGAAATCTGGCCACATTAACCAGATCCCGCTTGAGATATACGGACTTCCTTCGGTAGGCCAGATTGCATTTGCTTTAGCAGGGCATAACGTTGTTTTAGAGATCCAAGTCACAATGCCACTGAACAGAAACCTTCTAAGGTTGCCATGTGGAGGGGTGGCCTTGTTGCTCATATAATTATTGCATCATGCTACTTGCTGACTGCCACTATATGTGATATTCTTAAGAAGCATGCCAACATGTTGCTCCTCCTCAGCTTTCCAACGCCACTTGTTACAACGGCAACTCTAATGCTAGTCTTCCACATGGTTGAGAGCTATCAGGTATGTTAAATAGTAAGTTTTGCACAATTTCATAGATAAGAAGGAAGAAAAGGGGTTCTGATGATCTCAATCAAAACATGCAGATACATGCAATGCCGCTTTTTAACAAGCTTGAAGAATTCATTGAGAAGAGTATACATGAGAAACCAAAACTTTCCCTATCAAGACTACGATCTGAGCAAATGTTCTTGACGATGCAATGAACGGGACAGTGACTGTTCGGTCCCTGCCCCTTGGCTGGGTTTGTCATGACAAGGTAGTCTTTTATAAAAGTAATACATTGGCATTACTTTCTAGAATTACGTCATATCATAAATATAGGTTGAAAAGCAAGGCGCCCACTTCTACAGAGTAACAATCTCACCAGCACAGGCGCTGGCTGGGGTAGTTGAAGGATTCTATTAAGCATCATTTATTATACTGAAGTGAGTACTAGCTAAAAAATTTAATTCTCTTCTCTCATACAGTATGTTGGAGCCAAACCTAAACCTTTGAGAATGACTCTACACACAAGCATATAAGCAAGGGACATATATTGTCAGGAACAAGGCAGGAACAAGGCATGCTGCCTGTTTGTCTCTTGTTCTCTTCATTCCTTTCTCTCCAGACTCCACCTAGGCCTAACCACCTTAGAAGGGATTTACAATTCTCTTTAGCTGCAGCTGATTACTGAGTTCTCAATTCTCAGAGTTGCAACTCGAATGTGCTAAGAAATTCACAAGCATTTGTATTCACAAAAGATACTCACTTCCAAAAGACACCTTATTGTATCCAGCATGTAACACAGACATAAAGCTTCTTTGCCCTATTCTCTTCTTCGTATTCCGTCAGAAAGCGGAGACGATTTTAGGACCTTGGTTCCTATGTCATGACAGGGGTAAAGCTTACAGTAAGCAGAATTGTGAAGATGTCATTGCCAATGCTGGCATTGTTGGGTACATTGCATCAGTCTATTGATTTTCTGTCACATTTTTTTTTTCATGAAGCCTGCATTCAGTTAAATGCAAAGCTTACGTCAGTTTTTGAAGTTGGCATGTTCATTTGTTGTGTTATTTTCAAAGGACCGCTCATCTTTATAAGAAATATCCCAGGTTCTTAGGGCTTTTGGGGAGAAATATAATTTAACTGATTATGATTTATGAAGTCTCCAAAGCTTGGTGATGACGCACCTGCAAATTCCTGATGACGCATCTGCAAATTCCTGAAGGCAAAATAGGCAATCATAAAGAAATTGACTTTGATCAAACGCATTATTTAGACTAACGCCTACTGATTGTCCAGCCAGATCTTTATACTAGGATTGAAATGTCAATCATGTGATGTGCCTTTCCCATTCGTGCCTATTGTGCATCTCAATGGCTTATTCTGTCTTTCATTTGTTCTTTATGAAGGGCAAGGTCCGTTGAACCAACTAATTCTTTGGCATATCTATGTTGCATATTAATAAAAGATGTTTTATTTATGGTTTTGTAAATAGTAGTGAACATATTTGTTCAACTTGCATATCTATTTGCAAAGGGTTCTCTGAGAATTGCATTTGTACAAATAAGGTACTTCTCCACTGTTTAATCATTTATGGCAGTACATTAGTTGGAGCTTCTGATATGTTTGACATTGCTGCAAATGCATTAGGTGCGGTTTTCATTTTTCTACTAATCTGTCTGACCATTATGTAATGGATGTACTCTAAAGTATAGCATGTGACAAGCTTCGAAGCTTTGGGCTTTAACCATAAAATATTCAATGTTTGAGTTTCCTGCCATTTCAAGCAAAGAGAATCTTATGCAGTGTATTACAGAAAGATATATATACATTTGGCTGTTGTTTTCCATGCAAACTGGAAATTTATGAAGGCACATAGATGAACCTTTTTTATATTATTACTATACATTTTATGGAAGAAGAAAAGAGAAAGTTCCATTCAAACGCAATAGACGTCTCTAATCAAGCATTGCCGCCTATCTATGCCTAATCATGCTTTTACAACTTGTAATAAGCTTTGTATTCAAAATAAAATAAGACACGTTGAGCAAAGCCAAGCTTCCTCAAATGAAATACAAAGGGAAAAAGAACACCAAATACTATTGTCTAATGACACCATGCTTAGTATCTAACAAGCAAGTTTAACCTTGCCAAAGTCTTCTGTCGGATGCTACACTTCATATCTAAGAAGTTTAACCTTACCAGAGTCTTCTCTCTAATAACACTACGCTTAGATATCTAACAAGTTTAACCTTGCTAAAGCCTTCTAGTGTGCCTTTTGCTAGTTTTTTTTTTTTTTTTTCCCCTTATGTAATTATCTTTTTGCTGAAGTCTTGAAGCTCCATGAGCTGTTTTGGCAAGGCTTGGCCAGGCATATACTCTGTTATGAATATTATTATGAACATAAGAAACTTACTGTCTAAGATTCTGTCATAGTCTTAGTGTTAATAATTCTTTAAGAATCTCGTTGTCTTATTCTGATATGAATATCATGAACTTAAGAATCTGATATGAACATTATGAACGTAAGAATCCTATTGTCTCGGGTTTTGTCACAGTCTTAGTGTTAATAATTTTTTAAGAATCCTATTGTTGTAGTCTGATATGAACATTATGAACTTATGAAGCTGATATGAAGATTATAAACTTAAGAATCTTATTGTTTCAGGTTTTGTCATAATTTATATGCCTCGGACTGTAATGAACAAGTTGCACTTTGGTTTATACATTCACAGACTAAAACATTCCAAGGAGTTGTGTCCAATGCACATCATATCACAATTTGAGTGATGCACTTACAATATTGTGAACTGAATGTGTTCACAACATGGTTCACTCAAATAACAACGTGTCTGAATTAACATGTCCAGTATATTTAATGTACAGACTTGATTAATAAATTAATTTGACACCAAATTAGAGTGCCCGCTCACACTCTTGTGGATGCTGAGAGCTGCTGATATGCATGTGGCTTTCATCAATTGTCTCATCATTGTCGTATGCATCTTCAACATCTGTCCTTGCTTCAACTTCAACATCAAATGCTAGTGTGCAGCTAGATACCTACATGAGCTAGGGTTGTTTAGTTCACAACAGAATGAATAAGGATGAACATGTGAATACCAATCCTTACCTCAGCAATTTCTTTCCTCCATGCAACCGCAAATTCAACATCCATGCCTCAAAGACCTATAGATGCTCAAGACCTTAAAGATACTGCAAGTATTGCTACTATTCTATTCTATTCTACTAGATCGATTCAAGATTCCAAACTGTTGCGATTATTCTGTTATAATTGAACAATGTATTAATTCTCACACTTTATTCACTGGATATTTCACTTCATATTATAAGACACACGGCAAATTACAAAATCTAATAAAGATTTGAAATCATGTATCCCAAGTGCTGGCCGGTCGGTTCGATCCCTTGGCTCCTACCTCCAGGAGATTTTGGATATGCGGACTCACCTCTGCCCCCGGGTGCCTACCTGAGGTGCCGGAAATTCATGTGTATTGTACAGCTGCCAGCAAGCTTGTTGCTGCGACGGTTTTTCCCTCCTAAGAGGGGGTTTTTTAATCCGGGTAGCAACGACCTTGCTGCACCCGTGTAATTTGGGTCCCATAGGCCGATTGGCCTCCGCGGACGATAAAATAACCTTCCTTCCTTCCTCTCGCCCCGCTCTGTCTTTTATGTTATCAACATCATTTGTGTCGTGTTTTGAAGGATCTACAAAGAAGTAATCTACATGATCTTGTGGATTATGTAGCTTTCTAGGTGGATATGTCATTTCTTCTAACTGATCTTAAAATTGCTTCAGGGTAATGAGATATAATATAACTTTAGTTTATGTTTCTTTGTAGGTTTGGCTGGTGTACAATATGGATTATAATGCATTTATGTTTTGCATGCGTTTTACATGCAAGCTTTTCAATGTTCAAGAGCATTTCGCTCATAAATAGTAAGCTTCTTACATAATCATTTCTTATGAAATTCTTAGATATGGTGTACTAGCGTAACTTTTCTGTATTTTTAGATAATGAATTGATGTTTTATCATTGTTTTTTTATGTTTAAGATGGATTGGTCTGAGAGACGTACACTATGGATGTTCAGGTTTTCAAAAATGTTATAAGTATAACTGCTGGAATGACTTAAGATCCCAAGGATGTTGCGACTATTACTGTTGGAATGAGTGCTAAATGAATCGTTTCAACATGAAGTTTTAATTTTCTATGCTAGATTAGTTTGCAATTGAACCTTTGGTGACAATGAAGTGTTTTTAAAGTGCCTTTGATGCTAGACTTTTGATATTTGTTAGTCAGTTGTATTTGAACATTGTATCGATCTTCACACTTCATGGTTCACTAGACATTTCATTGTATATTATAACACATAACAAATTATAGGATTTAATAAAGATTTGTAATCATGCGAAATCCACTTCTCATTTCCTTTACATTTAAGTTTGAAGTTGTTGGAGTCTCACTTATGTAAGCTGATTGAGATGCTCCTAATGTCTTTATTGAATATGGTGGCACATTGCTGGCTCTTATATTTTTAAATTATGTTACATCTAATATTCTTATTATTTTGTGATAATGGCCTGAACCCTTTAGATCATGTTGGGGTTTTAAGCTCTTAGATCTTTCTCAATTTCGTCAAAGATAATGAAAAAATTTTATATGCTGTGAAATATATTATTTTGCCATTAATCAGCCGCAATATAATACGTTTACTAATACATTTGAAAGTTCATACCACGATGATGATGACCTTGCATTCTTAACTATCTTCATATGCCTTCCTTTGGTATCAGTAGCAGCCTTAATGTAAGTGGATTCAAACTATTGTATATGTGAAGGGTCTCCAGGAAGGCTTCGTTAGGCAGAAGCATGTTAACTCTTCAGTGCTAAGAGGGAAAGCCTTTTGCAAAGCTTAACGATAAAGTTCATGACACTCCCATCGGCCATGCAAGCTGCCTGCACGATGGCGGCAGGTGATTGAAGGTGGTAGTGCTCAAAGGAAGGCCCTCTTAAGTTGCCGTATTTGTGCTGCTGCCTTGCTTTGATTTCTGTAAGGTATTCTTCTAGTATCTTTTATTGGGCTGTTGCCTTTATAGATTCTCATACACAATAGAAGACTTTGGCTGTCTTCTCATTGAATTTAACCATTCTCATTTTGAATGTTGGTAATCTGTTTCCTGAGCAACCTTTGCAATTCTAAAAAAGAACTTCGAATTACAATTGTCCATATAATTTTGAAATTTGATCTTACTCTTCACATCAGCTCCTTTTGCCTCATATTCTTCAATGATTGTGTGCTCCAAGTTGCCTTCTAGAAGATGCAGATTAATATTTAGGGGGTCATGCTGCAACTTTATTCTGACATCCCTTATCTCTTGCAGATGTTTCCTTTCCCCCCCTCCTTCCTCTGATCATAGAACTCTTTTGACCAATTTTTAATCCAGGATTTTGAGGCTTTAATATTGGAATAGAAATCCTTCATTGAGTTCTTATTCTAAACTCTAAGCAGATTACCATAGAATACTTTAAACTCAGCACAAAAATTCTCGTTATTAAGAATTGAGCAATTTAAATTGAAAGGGGTATTGCCCTGCTTTTTAATAGTCAGAGAATCCTAGGTCTCAAGAAACTGAGGCTGATGGTCAGAGATAGAGGTACTTTCATCACTCGAGACTAAACAATTATCCCAAAAGGGAAGATTAGAATTATTGATAGAAAATCTCTCTAAAGCACAAAAGACCCTAGAGTTTCCCTCTTGCTTGTTAGACCAGGAGTATTTAGCAGTCGAGGATGGAATGTAGGTAAACAAATGAGAGTCCAAGAGGATGTCCCAATTTTCCCTTTCCTTTGCTGACATGCTCAAATTTTTGCTAGATTTTAAATCATTGCTGGGAGTATTATTAAAGTCATCAGCCAAAATCCAAGTAATAGAGTTTTGACTCTGAAGCCAGTTGTTGATCTGAGGCCAAAAGGTTTCTCTTTCTTTGGAGATAGTTGAAGCATTAGCATTAATGACTCCAAAAGGGGAATTTAAGTGATTAAAAATAACTGCTTGCCATCTTTTGCAAGGGCTGTTGTAGAATAAGGAGTGATTGAGGTTTTTCCATATGATGCATAGACCAGTTGAGGTAGTATTAGCCTCTATCCAAATAGAAGAGAATCCAGGTCCAATCCAACCAGCAAGATTAGAACATTCAAAGCTAGGGAGCCTCAACTCTTGAAGAAGAATAATGCCTGCATTATACTCTCTAATATGAGAGATAGCTCTTCTTCTTTTTTAAGGCCCCTTGATCCCTCTCAAATTCCAAGAAATAATCTTCATGCTAATGAAAGAGAGAATAGGGAAAAAGAGAAGGCAAGGTCAATTTTTTAAGCCCTCTTTAACTTATTTCTGGTATTGGTACCAGCAGCCCCTAATAAGTTAACAATTCTATTAGATTGCTTAACTTAGCTTTGGTTTTGGCTTTCCCCTTTTTAACCCTAGGACTGGGAAGTAAAGGATATGACAGAAACTTATCATCTCCCCAAGATCTATTGATTATATGATCTTTGATCAGAGTTATCTTTGCCAGAGTTTACCTGATCTTGATGGTGAGGACAACTCCAGAATTTAGCTTGGCAACATAAGTTAAGACTTTGGATCTAAATCATCATTATTTTCAACAGGTGGAATTATATTATTACAAGGAGGGGTTAGATCTTGCCAATGTTAGAAATTAAAGGTTCAGATGATATAAGAAAGATAAGACCATATAATGGTTAAGACCAGCTTTCAAGGTTTTTATTTAAATGCATGCGCAAAGCAGAGTTACTAGACAAACTGTGAGTGTATATAAGAGCAGTTGAGCAGGTTCTTGAAGAGTAAACATTGTTGAAGAATATTATCTCAAGGGTTGCAGCATTACAAGGTTGCAATAGGTATAATGGTTGCAACCTAGGTATATTCAAAGGGGGAATATATTATCAATGGTCGAGATATTATTCAATGGTTTGAATATGGCTTTTAAACAGAAGCATTCCTGTGGGATAATTCGAAGCAGATGAATTCCCAGCTTGGAATGCAAATCCTCTGCTGAAACCGTCGGAGGATAGAAGATAAATCAAGAAGAATGCATTTAACATTTTATCTGGTTTTGCAGAAGCGGTGGATTTGGCCAACTAGGGAAGCACGGCAGAGCTACAGTGATTGTTTCGATCCTATAGCTACAGTGTTTCGTTTAATATTTCTGCTACAGTATATTTTATGAATGACCATGGTTTAGCTCGTTTACTTTGTAAATAAATAAAGGGAAAAATTGTTAGATCTATCAAGAGATGAGTGACCACATCTTGGCTCTCTTGATTAAACTTCAATCTTGTTGAGATTGTGAGTAGATCTATCAATACAAGTTGTACTTGAGTTGTGATTTGTCTTCTACTTGTGCTAGTAGAACTGAAGGAAATTGTTAGTATAACTTGTTTATAATATCTAGTAGACTCAATAAATTCTATCATTGGTATCAGAGCCAGGTTGCTTGGTTACTATGTCTACTAGATTTGCAGCTAACCTGTTAAACCAGATCGAAGTATTCAAGGGTGACACAGGCTTTCAAGTCTGGAAGGAGGGTATTAAATCTGTTCTTGAGTTTGAGAACTTGTGGTATTTAATAGATGGCAGTCAAGCCAGAGTCACAGCAGCGGCAAGTTCTGGAGGCTCCTGCCCTGGTGTTAGTACAAGTGGACCAAGTGGAGAGGCTGCAGGGTCTACTCAATCAGGGGGGTCTCCTACTTTAGCAAGAAGTGTACCAGATGAAGCAAAGGTAAAGGAGGCTCAAGCAATTATTCCGAGCAAGGTTGGTACTGCCTTAAAGTTGAGATTGAGAGGGATGAAACCACATGAGATGTGGCAATATTTGGTAAGCCAACATCTCGATCTAGCCAGCAAATTTTGCTTGCTATCTATCTTGATGCTTGGCCCAAACTATGGAAACGAGCTTTTCATCTCGCATGTGGCTGGCTTTTATGGTCAATCTGGAAGAGAAGGAGGTTGTTTATCTTTAAGGGCGTAGATTGTTCTTCAGAAAGTGCAAAATAAAATTGTTATGGTTTACAATTGTTCTTCTCTTGATCAAGAGAAGAAAGTACTGATCTGGCATACTTACCTTCAGATTCATTCTTTTGCATAGGCAGGTGGTTGTGCTCAGTTGGATCGGTTTGTCTACTGGGGTTATAATCCTGTCTTTGCATTTTATGTTGCTCTAGTTCTTACTTGGTGAATAAAGCTTGTCGTCCTTCAAAAAAAAAAAAGCCAATATGAAATTAAAAGTTCTTCTCAAATTGACTTGTTAGAACAACAATTGAGGAAATTAAAATTATTTGAGAAAGATAATCTGACAGATTTTCTAGAAAAGTTTGACTCAATTGTTGCAGATCTAGAAGGGGCTGGAAATGTTCTGAGTGATCAATATCAAATTCTAGCATTGTCCAGAGCAGTTTCTCATAATACACACCTGGCAACATTGATTAGAAACATAGCAACTTCAAAAGAACATGCTGTGAGGATTATTAGAACTGAGTTTGAGCAGACTAAAGGTGTGCAAGATGATGAAGAACATTCTGCTGAGTTGTTGTATGCAGGGAAGCAAAGGAGAAGGGGAAGCTCGAATTTTGGAAGAGGAGAAAGATTGGGACCATGTTTTACATGTAACCAATATGGACACTTGAAGTCTGAATGTCCAAATGAAGGTAAAATATTTAAATGTTTTAATTGTGATGGAAAAGGGCATCTAGCTGTGAACTGTCCAAACCCAAAAGGTATTGGAGAAAAAGAAAAAGGTCGAGGCAAAAGTTTTACAAGAGGTCGAGGAAGATTCAAAGGAGGCTCTAGTGTCAACATTGTTGAAGATACAAAGGTGGAGGAAGAGAATCCAGATGACACTATTGAGGTAACAAACCTGCTTAGTATTTCTCAAAATGTGGATAAATTTGACAGCAAGTTTCTTATTATAGATTCAGGAACAGAAAAGACAGTAGTACATGATGTTAAATTATTAAAAGAATGCAAAAGAAGAGGTGGTCAGGTTCAGCTTGGAGATGGTGGAGTATAGGAAATTAAAGACACAGGGGTGTTAGAAATTTTTGATTTACAAGGAAAAAGTGTGATGCTTAAGGAAGTCTTGTGTGTTCCAAATTTAGTGAGGAATTTGATATCTGTTTGCCAGCTTGTTGATCTTGGTTTCAAAGTTGTATTTGAGAAACTTGAGTGCAAAGTATATTACAATAATATTTTGAGATTCATTGGAAGGAGGATTGGTAACTTATTTGGATTTAAAAAAGAAAAAGATCCATGTATCAATATTATTGAATTACCAACCAAGGAAACTTGACATACTAGATTATGCCATACAAATATGAAAAACATAGATTTGCTGGCCAAAAACAAGCTTATAACAGCCAAGGAAGATGAAAGAAAAGGGTTATGTGTTGGTTGCCAACTTGGCAAGCAAACAAGATTGCCATTTAAGAAATTTGCTAAAAGGGAAAAAGGAGTGTTGGATTTAATCCATACAGATTTGTGTGGACCAATTAATGTTATAAGTATGAGACAAAACAAATACTTTATAACATTTATAGATGATTTTAGCAGGAAAACAAAATGCTATCTTCTGAAAAACAAAGACCAAGCTTTTGATGCTCTAAAATTGTTTATAGCAGATGTTGAACTAGAAACTGGAAGGAAAGTTAAATGTATAAGGTCTGACAGGGGAGGAGAATATTTGTCAGGTGAATTCAAATTGTTTTGTGCTAAACATGGAAAGACAGTTGACATGCAGGTATTGACCTCAACAAAATGGGGTGGCAGAAAGAAAGAATAGAACATTGTTAAAGGCTGTCAGATCAATGTTGAAATTTTCAGGGTTACCTAATTTCTTGTGGGATGAAGCTGTCAGAACTGCAGTCTATATTCAAAACATGCTGCCCTCAATAAGCACAAAAGGAACAATACCACATATGCTGTGGTCAGGTAAAGTTCCAAACTATGAGCATTTAAGGTCGTATGGATGTCTGGCTTTTGTTCATGTACCTGAAGAGATAAGGAAAAAACTTGATGACCGTGCTTGTATAGCTTACTTAGTAGGGTATGATGCCAACTCAAAAGGATATAGGCTATATGATCCTTTGCACAGAAAAATACTGATCAGTAGAGATGTAGTGTTTGATGAGGAAAAATATTACAAAGCAATTCCCAATGTAAATAAAAACGTTGCTGACATAGATGTGAAAAGTGCTGACACTGTTGTTGCAGAAGATATTGGACAAACCTCTCATGTCTTACAGGATCAACAGTTACAGGATCAACAAATGTTTGATGATAGTGATAATGAAGATAATTCAGGGGATGAACAACAAGAAGGCTCTGATCAAACTGAAGAAATTGAGCCTGAAGCTGAGCATGAAGAATTGGTGGAACAAGCACAAGTAATAGCACCTGAAAGAAAACAAAGGAAGAAAAGAAGAACAGAAGCTCAAGTTTTAGCTGATGAAGCTAAATTGCAAACAGAGTTATATGGCAGAAGAGAAACTGGAAAAAGCAAAAGGCATGAAATCTTTGAAGTTAATTCTGTATTTGACATTTTGGTTCTAGAAACAGATAATGTTCCAGCCATATTTGATGAAGCTATGCAAGGAAAGAATTCTCATAATTGGATTCAAGCAATGAAAGATGAGATGCATGCTTTAAAAAAAACAGAAACCTACACAGTGGTAGAAGCTCCTCAAAACAAAAATGTTGTAGGCAATAAATGGATATTTAGAGTTAAACCAGGAGTGGATGGCAAATCAAGAAAATTTAAAGCAAGACTTGTAGCACAGGACTTTACTCAGAAAAAAGGATTGGATTTTGATGAGACATTTTCACCTCTGGTAAAAATTAATAGCTTGAGAATATTGTTATCGATTGCAAATGCTTATAATCTTGAAATTCGTCATATGGATGTGAGCACAGCATTTTTGAATGCAGAATTAGAGGAGGAGATTTATCTTAAACCTGAAGAAGAAGATGGTAAGGTCTGGAGGTTAAACAGAGTAGTTTATGGATTAAGACAAGCACCAAAGGAGTGGTATAAGTGTATGGACAATTATCTCTTGGAGCAGGGTTTTCAAAAATTGCTATGTGATGGAAATTTATACAGATATGTAGATTACGAACATTGGTGCATTATTGATTTGTATGTGGATAACAATATTATGGTTGCAAACAATGCATCAATATTGATTCATCGCAAAGAATTGTTAAAGAAAAGGTTTCAAATGACAGATTTGGGAGAATTAAAAAGATTTTTGGGAATTGAAGTGATTCAAGATCGAGTAAACAAACTGTTGACTTTGAACCGAGAAACACAAATTGTCAACATGCTTAAAAAATTTAACATGAGTGATTGCAACATTGCAAACACTCCACTGGTATCAGGCCATAAAATATCAGCCTTGATATGTCCACAATTGCAGAAAAGAAGCAAATGGAGAAGATTCCATACAGATCCTTAATTGGATGTTTGTCTTACCTAGCAAACTGCACAAGGCCTGATATAGCATTTGGTGTCAATTTATTAAGCAGATACAACAACAATCCTGGTAAAGAACATTGGGTAGCTACTAAGAGAATTTTGAGATATCTTAAAGGAACATTAAAGATTGGAATTATGTATAATTCAAATGACCTAACTCTGAAAGCATATTGTGATTCTGATTGGGCTGGAGATTTGGACCAAAGAAAATCAACCTCAAGTTATATTATACTTCTGGGAGGAGCTTTAGTGGCATGGAAGTGCAAAAAACAAAGCAGTATAGCTCTTTCTAGTGCTGAGGCTGAATATAATGCAGCTGCACTTCTTACAAAAGAGTTAATATGGGAGAGAAGACTGTTGGCGGAACTAAATTATGACAAACAGGTCCAACACAAATCTTATGTGACAATACAAGTTGTATTGCTATGACAAAGAACCCAGTGCTTCATGAAAGATCTAAACAACATTGAGATGCAGGTTCATTTTATTCGAGATATGGTTGAGAAAAAGTTTGTGCAACTAACTTATGTTAGAACAGTGGATCAATTTGCAGACATTCTAACTAAAGCATTATCTGTTGGAAGATTTCAGGAACTCAGGAATATGTAGCATAATAACAGGGGGTTTCTTTTGTATTTTTATACTATTTTTCATAAGGTTTTTATATGATTTCATGAATGTATTTGATGAGGCATACTAATTAGTATATCTAGAGTGCACATACGTTTGAACTAATTTTAATGCCCATATCCAATGGTTTAGACAAATATATCATATATTTCGTTATTATATTGTATTTTTATTATTGTATCAGATTTTGCCCTACATGCAAGGCTCGAGATAACCCATTTTAGGGTTATCTTATTGATCTTCTTCAGCATCACGTAGGTAGACAGGCCGGCCTCAGGATCAACATTCGAGCATCCAGATTGTCTCCAGCATCCAGCATCCAGACTTAAGCAGTGGCAGCAGGACTGCACCAGCACAAGTGCCTGAATACAGGGATCTCCATCCCGCCCAATACACAAACCATGCCGGCTCCTTCTTGGCATCAGATCGAAATTTATCACAAGGGCTTTTCGGCCAGCAGCAGATAGGAAATAATTTAGTTCAGGTCGGATTCACAGGCCCTTTTGGTTACTTTGATTCAAGCATGGAGTTCTTTGTTCATAGGGGGGTTTAGGGCATCGGATCTTTTTTCTTGGAACTTTTCCGTTGAACTTCTTTGAAAGGAAAGATCATGATCAGGGTGGATGTGGTATAAACGAGAGCACAACGCAGGTATGCTTTTGTTTTGCTAGCTTTGCAATTTTGAGTAGAAAGAAGAAGAAGCCGTGAATATAACACACCGGCACACACGGGGTCACAAATGGCGAAAAAATAGAATCAACAATTGCCGAATCAGATTAGGCCAACATTCTCGCGGGAGTCGACAAAGACAAAGAAAGGCCTAGGAATCTTTGCCTCTTGTTTTTAATTTGAGCCCCCAGATCGATGGGCCAGAATCTTTGCCTCTTGTTTTTAATTTGAGCCCCCAGATCGATGGGCCAGGTCTAGGGCCACCGTTTTCTGGATCAGACACTACTATTGCAAAGAAAGAGCTCAGCCCTTTTTTACGATGGGGGCGATGGATTTTCCCATATTTTCAACTGAATTAGCCTGGTTTTATCCTGGAATTAGCTGGTTTTATCCTTGCCAAAGACACAGAGTAGTTTTTGAGCGATGGATTTCCTCACGGGAATTGAAAGGAAAGGTTAGCGATGGATTTCCACCAGGAATTGAAAGGAAAGGTTAGCTATTTGGTTTTCTGTTCGCTTATTCCAAAGCAAATTGAGACTTGTGAAGCATGCATTTTCCAGGTGATTTTTAACTATAATGGGTAAACGAAGAGTACATCTTATTGTGTCAATTTAAAGTGCCCAGTGTGAATTATTGTGTGAATTTATTGTGTGAATCGATTGCGTGACTGCATAGGTGAATCAACATGGCCCATTCTAAAGTAGGCTTCATTGGACTTGGTGCAATGGTGCCTAATCCACCTTTGTTATTGCAAACGTTTGTCTTCAATTCTTGGGAGCTTGTCTTCAATTCTTGGGAGCTTGAGAAAAGTTTGTTTGTTTAAGTAATGCTTGGGACTTGACTTCGGCTTCTTACGCTATCATCATCGTGTTGTAGCACGTGACCGGCTATGCTTCTTCTCGATCAAATGCACACCATGCTTCTCCTAATCAAATGCACAAGGCCGTAGATTCAAGCTCTTCAAGCGGCAAATCCTCTTCTGCAAATGGCAGTCGGCAACAAACCAGGTTAGGAAGCGGAAGCTTTTGCAGGTTGTGCAACACAAGAGCAAGCTCTGAAACATATTTGAAGAAATTTAGGTAGTCGAAGTAGTGGCGGCAAAGCAGGATGTTTTCATATGGCAAGCTATTGCACACAATTACTTTGCAAGTGCTTTGGTAAAACCTTAAGTTCTGATTCTTCATTTGCCCTTTGTTACATATGGTGGTATGAAATTGTAGATCATTCAGGCACCTATGGTGGACCTATGGTGGACACCTAGACCGATGTTATTGTCATGCTGAAGGTAAGATTTGTGTGTTTCACCATTTTTGAGATCTCTTAATATTGTTATTCATTTCTTTTATTTCATTGTTCACACATTGTTTGGCAGGAATTCAACCAATATTTGCGTGGCTTATAATTTTTTTAACTCTATTAGAATGTGAAAGTCGAGAACCTGTTGTGTTGACAATCAGATAAAACATTGGCACATTTATTGCTTTGGAACAAGCTACAAAAGTTTCTCATGAGGAAACAAGCTGGAGAGGTTATTGTACAGACAGTTGCTTTATTAGACACATTGAAATGGTGTATTCTCAAGTTTAATATAATTGTTCAAGTGCATAGTTTACAAATATGTTTAGTTTGGAGACTCCACTAGTATATTAAATTAATATGGATCTCCTCGGACGTGCTAACAAGCTAGAAGGAAATAATTTCTCAAGTGCATATTATCAGTGTAGTAACCAATACACATAAAGTTTATCTATATTTGCTTTAGTTAGGGCCCGAAGGGCCCAAATTTTTTTTCAATATAATAATCAACACACAACCATTAATATTATTGACACAAACCATTGCATCCAATGCATTTAAATTAAAATCCCCCTGAAACCCCCTTTGGTTTGGGTGCATATTCACACGGGGGGATTACGTAGGGCAGCGAGAGCCCCTAAAAATTTATAATACTTGTATAAAATTAACACCATTAAGTACATTCTCTCAAACCTTATAGTATTTTGTAAACCTTAATATACAGTATACAAAAATTTATACATTCATACCCCACAAACGAGGATCGCTATGTACGGTCCAGATCTTGGAATAAAGGGCAAATATGCCCATCCGACAGCTCTCGTTGCCCCGTGTGAAATTAAAGGTTCAAATGATATAAAGAAAGATAAGACCATATAATGGTTAAGACCAACTTTCAAGGTTTTTATTTAAATGCATGGGCAAAGCAGAGTTACTGGACAAACTATCAGTGTATATAAGAGCAGTTGAGCAGGTTCTTGAAGGGTAAACATTGTTGAAGAATATTATCTCAAGGGTTGCAGCATTACAAGGTTGCAATAGGTTATAATGGTTGCAACCTAGGTATATTCAAAGGGGGAATATATTATCAATGGTCGAGATATTATTCAATGGTTTGAATATGGCTTTTAAACAGAAGCATTCCTGTGGGATAATTCGAAGCAGATGAATTCCCAGCTTGGAATGCATGTCCTCGTCGGAGGATAGAAGATAAATCAAGAAGAATGCATTTAACATTTTATCTGGTTTTGCAGAAGCGGTGGATTTGGCCAACTAGGGAAGCACGATAGAGCTACAGTGATTGTTTCGATCCGATAGCTACAGTGTTTCGTTTAATATTTCTGCTACAGTATATTTTATGAATGACCATGGTTTGCTACATTATATTTTATGAATGACTATGGTTTAGCTCATTTACTTTGTAAATAAATAAAGGGAAAAATTGTTAGATCTATCAAGAGATGAGTGACCACATCTTGGCTCTCTTGATTAAACTTCAATCTTGTTGAGATTGTGAGTAGATCTATCAATACAAGTTGTACTTGAGTTGTGATTTGTCTTCTACTTGTGCTAGTAGAACTGAAGGAAATTGTTAGTATAACTTATTTATAATATCTAGTAGACTCAATAAATTCTATCAGCCTAGAATTTGCCAACTCCTTATTTGTAATGTTTGGAGGTCTCCCTTGGTCTGAGTTGTCACTTTGATTTGTCAAAGACATTTTTTCGGATCCTATGCAATTAGAATTCTCCATGTCTGATCTTTCCTTCTTATCTGTAGTTTTTGCCTCATTATATTCTTGTGTTAAGACCACCATACCTTCCCCATTATTAGAGCTAGCTATATTTGTTATTTCTTCCCTTGTATTTCCTTCAGCAAATATAACATTTTCACTGTCATCTTATCTTATCTTATCTTTTAATATGCTCTTTCTGTCCACTATGGCCACTCTGTCCAACCGTATCCACATGCAATTCAACAAGTTGAAGAGCAATTTGACTTGAGATGGATCCATTAGGCAAAGAATTATCAATTTGTATATCAGGGTTATCAGATAAGTCAAATAGAGGTAATAAAGGAGGAATATAAGAGTTCAATATAGGAGTGCTGGTAGTTATAGGTTTGGATATGGGAATAGGTACAGAAAGATCTGATGAAGGGGGGGAGGCCAGTGGCTCTTCAGTGTCTGCACAGAAATCAACATTCATATTAGCAAGAACCCCAAAACTATTTGAGCATCTGACCTTGTTTGTATTGCTTGTAGAGCTTGCAATATCAATATCAGTCTTTTCCTTATTGTTTTCCATAATTAATAATTCTTCATTCTCTCTTGAATCTCCTTCGTTTTTTGTTGCAAAAGATCCTTATTCCCATAGCTGCTTTGTTTTTTGAGTAAGGATTATGAAGTTCCCTTACATCCCCTTCTTTTCCTACTGCAGCTTTTCTAGATTCTTGCATAATGTTATGCAATGTCTTGTGTAGATCACGTTGCTGATGCTGCATAGGAGCCTTACCCTTGAGCATTCTTTTATTATGCTCAATATTGGCTTTATTAGCAGTCAGAAGTTGACTGTTTAAATTTTTGTTTTCTGCAACCAAGTCTTCCTTGTTATTTTCCTTTGATGGTAACATTCCCTTTGGACATAGCTCCCTTATTGAGAATTTTAATTGGAAGGAGCTAGATTGTAGATGGTCGAGTCTTGAGATGTCAATTTGTTATCCACCTCTTTCACTAAATGCTGCTGCTTTTTCCTGAATTCTCTTTTTTTAAGAATTCTTTTCTGACTGCCATTAACTCTAGCATAAGGAATCCATTGTTGGAGGTTTAATTGGGTCGAACTATAAGTCTGCCTTTTGTGTTGATTGTGCATGTAATCAGTTTGATCCTTCTGATAATGATTATTTTGCACATTTTCTGAGAACTTTGCCAATCTGAGATTATCTGCAGTATCCCCTTGTTTTCCCTTATGGATCTGACTTTCTGATCCTCCTTTATCCATTGTCTTGTTGCAAATAAAGACAGAGAAATGTCTGGCATTGCAATTCTGGCAAAAGTATGGCAATCCTACCCATCTCAATTGCAGGTTCATAGGTTTGCCAAATAAGTCAATCGGAGGAATGGAGGTGGGAATAGGTTTTGAAATATCAAGTTGAATATAACATTGAGGGGGCTTGTAAGGAGAAAATTCAGTGAAAAGTAGGTGCCAATGGAGTTAAAAATGTTAGAAAACAATCCTCACTCCAGTATATAGGGAAAAGATCACTCATACTGACTGAAGCAATGAAAATTCTACCAAAATCATTGATAGGCAAAGAAGGGCTCCATTTTAAAAAGGATATTTGAGAGGTATTAGAGGTTGAATGACCCAATTTAAGCATGAAGTTTGCTGTTCTAATGTTACTACATTCCATAAAAAAATAGGGCTAATTAAGCCAATATATGGGGTTTATAATAATTCCTTTGTGAAGTCTAAGTAGGTGATCCCATAATTTTTCAATACTAATCCCAACTCTATCCACACAAATGATGACATCAGTAGAGGAGAGGGATTCAATCTTTGAGGCAATGGGAGAATTGTTCAAATGAATATCTTTGAAGAGCTGGAGATTAGGCCGAGTCGTATATTGCAAATTGTAGAATTCTTGAGCAAGATCTCAGTCAGAAAGAACTTGCTGAGCTGGCCTGGGATCACCATATGGGATGGGAACTCCATTTACATCTAGAATGGGGGTGACATTATCGATCTCACGATCCTTGGAGAGATTGTCCCATTGTGGAACATCTGTAGAGAAATGTTGCATTTCTTTGAAAAGGAAGTTCAAATCAGCAAAATCCCCAATTTAAAATACTTTAGAGGGATCAAAGTGGAAGGAACTTAACTGTTTTAAGAGGTTGCCTCTCTGATTTGGAGGAAGAAGCATGAACTTCTGAAGAAGAATGAGCGAAGTGGCATTTAGATTTTTTGAAATATTTGATTTTTTTTTTTTTTTTTTTTGCATGCTATATGTTGGAGTTTCTACATGTGGGCTTTTCCTACACGTTTGCTACATGATGCCTTAGTAGCTGCCTAGTGGCAATGACTGAAAGATAGACTGAAGCAGACTTTTGATGGGTGTTGCCCAAGGTCTTCTGGCAGCTCAAAATTTAGTCTGGGCGTTTAGTCTAGTGGTAATACACTAGGTCTAGCAACTATAGGTCTCGAGTTCGAGACCGCCCAGAATCGCACTCTGAACTGTTGGGTGTCAAAACCCACAGACGCAATGTAAAGTGGTTGGGGGCAGGGCCCAACAAAGCAATGTAGTGTGGTGTGTGGTCACATGTCCAGTTGGATGCTGCCTAGTGGCGTGACGTTAAAATACTATCTATCTATCTATCTATCTATCTATCTATCTATCTAAAATTAATGTAAAGAGGCTGCCATAACTATTTCTCCAGGGCAAACAGAGCACGGGCTTTCCTTTAGGGGAATAAATCCAGGGGGCCGACCCTCTCTCAAGAGTTCTTTTATTAGAGCAATGAGAGATTGGACCATAGGTTTGCAAAGATACAGACTGATGAATCTTTAACTAGGTAAATACCTCATTGTTACCATTTCTACGCTTATTGCTTGTTATTTTGCCTTAGCCGAAATTGGAAAAACATTTTTTCCTTTGTCATAGCTTGGTGTGGAAAAACGTTTTCTTCTCAGCCAACATGCGGCTCTCCTCTCCATCTTTATGAATGGAGGCCGATGGTATCTATTAGGCCGAGATTTGCTGGATGCTTTACTGGGTACTACCGAAGGTCTTCTGGTAGAACATATTCATGTAAGGAAGCTGCTATGACTATTTTTCCCGGGCAAACAGAGCATTGAATTTTGAGCTGTATATCACAATCAAAACATACATTTTGGAAGCGGATATGGCTTTTTGTATGCATTCTGCTTTGGAAGGCTTGTTTTGCAGCATGGATAGCAGTCTTGGGTAGTTTGGAGTGGCAACCATCTGCCAAATAAGAGGGTTTGTGAAGCATAGCCAAGGAGATTCGTCTCAAGCTAGGACAGCATAGTGCAAGGTTATGGGAAAGATTCCCATGTTCCGGATCCAAATTGTGATGGGAGGTAATTTGCCTTTGATACAGCTTCGACCATGATTATAGCTTGAGCGCAGGCTAGAGATAAGCAAAGTGATCTATATTTGCAAGAAATTTATCCACAGTCTAGTCCTTGAACAGTTTTTCCAGCGTGAAATTTAGTCTATATACTTGTGGCATAAGTGTACATCAGTTACGAATACTTTGTTGCAACTTATTAAGCATGCTTCAAGAAAATATGGAGATCCCTTAGGCAAGGATATGCTAAATGTTCCAATTCTGTTCATGATACTCAAGATGAGGATGGGCTTATATTTTTCATCGAACCAATACCAGGTATTACAGTGATAGTTTGTGATGCGTATACTTTAGGGAACAATTAAGAGCAATATCTATAGAAATTTGCTGTACAGATTAAGTTTGCTAAGTGATGCTTATCTCCATTATGGTTTATCCATTTTATTATGGTTAATTTATGAATGCACATGAAAGCTAATTGTTGTAGTCTTGGGATGACCTCAACATATTCATCTTAGAATGGTCATTTTTAAGAAGTCATTTCTGATATGAACAGTTATGATTGATACTTTGGTATCGAATAAATTTATCTTGATTATTTAGTTTATTCTCACATAGCTCACTGTGTCTATGGGCAAAAGGTTTACATTAGGTGATCGGTTGACAACCGATAGCCTAAGGTACCCACAACCCTTGCATCTTTACCCTTATCAGGCTAATGATGTATTGGTTGGCTGCAGGTACGGGCTTCTTTTCCTAATGTTTGCCTTTTGTCAAAGTAGGTTATGTTTGAGCTTGGAGACTGGAAATTGAAGTGCAACTTGAAGATAGCACTACTGAAATTTGAGAATTGCTACAAATGGTGGCATTAGTACAAGCTATTTTTGTACTTGATCCAGGTTCTCATATCTGCATCTCTAATCCTTTATTCTCGGATAAGGTAATTTGTCTCTTGCTTTTGGTCAAGATATAAACACATGTTTCTGGCAGCATATGCTACTACTGTTTGCTGATCTATCAAGTACAGGACCCAATGTCTTGTTTTAGGTGGTTGTATGCTTGTAGCTTGGCGTTTGAACCAAAGCATCTATTATTGTGCTAGTTGTATGCTGACCTTAATATACAACATGAATATGTTGCTTTTACGAAATCTTATGTTGATTCTAGGATTGCACGGAAGTGCCAGGGCTGTCATATCTCTTGTAAGCTAAAGTCATTACGAATAAAATGCATTCTCTTACAATGTATTATAAGAACAAGTACGTGGATTTTCACTCCGTGGTCATTTGATGGTAAATAGCTGATATTTGGCATTTTGTATCTAAAAAGCTCTCAGAAACTTAAATGGAAAAACAGTGATCTTCCTTTGAGCAAAGTTTAATTTGTTATGCATAGTGCAAGCTGCAATGTGTGCATAGATAGATGTGAACAGGGATAAACCGTTTAAAAGCAATTGAAGTAAAGATGCTTTGGATTCCATTGGCTTTAAATATACATTCATCTATGAATTTAGACTTCAAATGTTTTATCTGTTCATGAAATGGCATCCAGTTGCTAGCCATGGTTGCAGCTGACAAATTCCTCTTGTATAATCTTAAGGAATCAATATAAAGTAATGAATGAATCCTTGGGCCTTATTTGTTATGCCTAGCATTCAATGAACATAGAAATTTTGACCTTGATTTCTTTTTACCATGGAAATGTTAAGACACGAGATCCTGGAACATTGGCTATTGGATTCCATCCTTAGGGATAAAATTAGGAATCTAGAACTATAGATTGTGGTTATATGATAACATTGAAACTGTATACCAAGAAATGATGGTACCATCCTGGACTTAATTGTTCTCGTATGGCCAGATAAGACAGCAAAGGGATTGACCAATGCTGATGTTTGTGCTAGTTTAGACTAGTTCAAGCCGGTTTTTTTCATGACACTTCTGTGCATTGGTCTTATCAGTGCTGCCAAACTTTCTTGGTAAGAGTTTTTTTTGCATTTGCTAAAGTTTGATGTACGATGCATTCTGGATACTTAATAAGCAGGATCTAATATATTAACATCTCATGATTGGATATGTTAGTGCAGGCTGAATTTAGAAACTAAGAACAGATAGGTCCTGATGTGCAATACTGACACTATGGGATTGCTGCAAAATTGAAAGGAACACTTGTCATAGTTTGCCATTTGGTCTGACACACATACATGGACTATTGTCCAAAACATTGCCACTTGGCTTGATATATGAAAATATGGATGATCCTTGGCTTGATATATGAAAATATGGATGATCCTTGGAACAAGGAATTTCCTGACTCAGAACTGGACTCATTTTTTGAATTAAGTTTTATTCCTGAGAGCTTTTGCAAGTGATCAACAACTACTTCTGAATTTGAGGTAATCAACTATGTTGATTTTTAAGTTAATTTCTAACTGGCATTGAATTCACATAGGGTGTGGCATGGCTCCTGCTTTGAGTAGGGGCCTGCCACCCCTATATCTAAGGATAAGCAGGATAAATAATATGCCTCACTCTACGGTTGGAGGTAGGGTTTTTTTTATGCATGCCATATGTTGGAGTTTCTACATGTGGGCTTTTCCTACACGTTTGCTACATGATGCCTTAGTAGCTGCCTAGTGGCAATGACTGAAAGATAGACTGAAGCAGACTTTTGATGGGTGTTGCCCAAGGTCTTCTGGCAGCTCAAAATTAATGTAAAGAGGCTGCCATAACTATTTCTCCAGGGCAAACAGAGCACGGGCTTTTGTGCTATATACCTTGATCACGCCATTATGGTTTTTAAAGAGTATATGCAATGGTTTTTTTGTGTATATGCAAGCTGCTTGCATTTGCTTCTCTTACTCAGATCTACATGAGAGTAACGTAATAGTTTTCCTTTAGGGAATAAATCCAGGGGGCCGACCCTCTCTCAAGAGTTCTTTTATTAGAGCAATGAGAGATTGGACCATAGGTTTGCAAAGATACAGACTGATGAATCTTTAACTAGGTAAATACCTCATTGTTACCATTTCTACACTTATTGCTTGTTATTTTGCCTTAGCCGAAATTGGAAAAACATTTTTTCCTTTGTCATAGCTTGGTGTGGAAAAACATTTTCTTCTCAGCCAACATGCGGCTCTCCTCTCCATCTTTATGAATGGAGGCCGATGGTATCTATTAGGCTGAGATTTGCTGGATGCTTTACTGGGTACTACCGAAGGTCTTCTGGTAGAACATATTCATGTAAGGAAGCTGCTATGACTATTTTTCCCGGGCAAACAGAGCATTGAATTTTGAGCTGTATATCACAATCAAAACATACACTTTGGAAGCGGATATGGCTTTTTGTATGCATTCTGCTTTGGAAGGCTTGTTTTGCAGCATGGATAGCAGTATTGGGTAGTTTGGAGTGGCAACCATCTGCCAAATAAGAGGGTTTGTGAAGCATAGCCAAGGAGATTCGTCTCAAGCTAGGACAGCATAGTGCAAGGTTATGGGAAAGATTCCCATGTTCCGGATCCAAATTGTGATGGGTATGTGTTTTCATAGGTAATTTGCCTTTGATACAGCTTCGACCATGATTATAGCTTGAGCGCAGGCTAGAGATAAGCAAAGTGATCTATATTTGCAAGAAATTTATCCACAGTCTAGTCCTTGAACAGCTTTTTCCAGTGAAATTTAGTCTATATACTTGTGGCATAAGTGTACATCGATTCATTTAATACTTTGTTGCAACTTATTAAGCATGCTTCAAGAAAATATGGAGATCCCTTAGGCAAGGATATGCTAAATGTTCCAATTACATTCCTCGATACTCAAGATGAGGATGGGCTTATATTTTCATCGAACCAATACCGTGTATTACGTTGATAGTTTGTGATCGTATACTTTAGGGAACAATTAAGAGCAATATCTATAGAAATTTGCTGTACAGATTAAGTTTGCTAAGTGATGCTTATCTCCATTACGGTTTATCCATTTTATTATGGTTAATTTATGAATGCACATGAAAGCTAATTGTTGTAGTCTTGGGATGACCTCAACATAAAGATAATGATCAGGAAAATGCATTTGAGTTTTTACTAGGGCATACGACAGCTTATTCATCTTAGAATGGTCATTTTTAAGAAGTCATTTCTGATATGAACAGTTATGATTGATACTTTGGTATCGAATAAATTTATCTTGATTATTTAGTTTATTCTCACATAGCTCACTGTGTCTATGGGCAAAAGGTTTACATTAGGTGATCGGTTGACAACCGAGAAGCCTAAGGTACCTTTTGGCCCTTGCATCTTTACTCTTATCAGGCTAATGATGTATTGGTTGGCTGCAGGTACGGGCTTCTCTTCCTAATGTTTGCCTTTTGTCAAAGTAGGTTATGTTTGAGCTTGGAGACTGGAAATTGAAGTGCAACTTGAAGATAGCACTACTGAAATTTGAGAATTGCTACAAATGGTGGCATTAGTACAAGTTATTTTTATACTTGATCCAGGTTTTCATATCTGCATCTCTAATCCTTTATTCTCGGATAAGGTAATTTGTCTCTTGCTTTTGGTCAAGATATAAACACATGTTTCTGGCAGCATATGCTACTACTGTTTGCTGATCTATCAAGTACAGGACCCAATGTCTTGTTTTAGGTGGTTGTATGCTTGTAGCTTGGCTTTTGAACCAAAGCACTTATTATTGTGCTAGCTATATGCTGACCTTAATATACAACATGAATATGTTGCTTTTACGAAATCTTATGCTGATTCTAGGATTGCACGGAAGTGCCAGGGCTGTCATATCTCTTGTAAGCTAAAGTCATTACGAATAAAATGCATTCTCTTACAATGTATTATAAGAACAAGGACGTGGATTTCACTCCGTGGTCATTTGATGGTAAATAGCTGATATTTGGCATTTTGTATCTAAAAAGCTCTCAGAAACTTAAATAGAAAAACAGTGATCTTCCTTTGAGCAAAGTTTAATTTGTTATGCATAGTGCAAGCTGCAATGTGTGCATAGATAGATGTGAACAGGGATAAACCGTTTAAAAGCAATTGAAGTAAAGATGCTTTGGATTCCATTGGCTTTAAATATACATTCATCTATGAATTTAGACTTCAAATGTTTTATCTGTTCATGAAATGGCATCCAGTTGCTAGCCATGGTTGCAGCTAACAAATTCCTCTTGTATAATCTTAAGGAATCAATATAAAGTAATGAATGAATCCTTGGGCCTTATTTGTTATGCCTAGCATTCAATGAACATAGAAATTTTGACCTTGATTTCTTTTTACCATGGAAATGTTAAGACACGAGATCCTGGAACATTGGCTATTGGATTCCATCCTTAGGGATAAAATTAGGGGTTATATGATAACATTGAAACTGTATACCAAGAAATGATGGTACCATCCTGGACTTAATTGTTCTCGTATGGCCAGATAAGACAGCAAAGGGATTGACCAATGATGATGTTTGTGCTAGTTTAGACTAGTTCAAGCCGGTTTTTTTTTTTTTTTTAATTTCGGGCATTTTAGCCATTAAAGGGGGAAAACAGAGGACAGAAGGGGAGAACAAGAAAAGGGGCGTGGATCAAGCAAGGATCAGACAAGGAAATGAGATCAAAAGGGACTGAAGGAAAAATTAAGAGAGAGACAAATTGATTAGGTAGAATGACCATATAATTGCCAAGAAATGCAAGACCAGTAGAGAGATAAGACCTGTTATCATTCTGAGAAAACTTTGACAGAGATTTTTTTATCCATCCAATCACAAAATACCTGAAAGATTGTTGTTGTTGAGATGTTTTTCTTCCCTATGAATTCAAGAAGCCAAGAATCAACAATTTCACTCTCGAATTCTTCTAAGCAGGGAACAAATGTGTATTCAGGTATGAAAAGATGATCTGAGAATGTCTGCTTGAACATCAATTGCTCCTAAAGTCCTAAAGATGATCCTTGAGGGAAACCACAGGTTATTCTCTGATCCTGCGTCAGAATTACAAAGAAATTCCTATCCATATATAGCTTAAACGAGGGGAATTTAAGCCTTACCAAACAGTTATGTGACCAATTCTCTTAATGGGCCTGCAGTTTTGGCTTAAGACTGATCATTATAAGATCAGCAGACTTGTTTTCTTATGTTATTATACTAGTACTCTAGGTACAAGTGACAGCTTGATCCAGGGAGATGCCCATGGATCAAGGCAGTCTACCTTCTTTTTTTTTATGTATCTTCATTAAATGAAATATAAAAACAACCTTGCCCTAAAAAAAAAAGGGGGGGGGGGATTTGTTCTTTGGGTCTCTACAAGAATAGAATAGAATAGAATAGTTTTTTTATCGTCCAGCAATGAAATTGGCCAAAGATCCGATTCAAAAGCTTGAATTCTTATGAGAATTCATCAAGAAACTGTTTGAATCGAATGAGACAAAGTATTCAAGAAAAATGGCGCTTTTTTGTTGACGTGTACCATTTTCGATTGCGTAAATTTGATTTCTAGGAGCATACAGATTTAGCAAGGCAGTCTTTTTCAAAAATCTCACAAGGACAATGTTCTAGAGTTCCTAAATACCCACCGGTAAGCATCTCAAGACCAGTTCATGAACTTTTTCAAAACTCCCTTTTTTTTTTTTTTTTGAAGAACTGTGTCATCAATATATTAAAAGAATGGTAATGTTACAAAGCAAGTGAGGAGGAAGGAGAACTGCCCCAAAGAGACAGCGATACCTCGACACTCCACAACGAACTCACAGAAAAACTGCAACTCTATTGCTGTACAAACCGACCATCACCATCTACAACACCCAAGAAGTCTCGCCAAATGGCAAACTTCCGCTCGGGAACACCAGAAAGCTTTGAAATAGCTTGTACCTGAGTCGAGGAATCAGAGAGGCTGCAGGCTGCTGAATCCCCTGAAAGATCCACAACCGCCGCCGGTTCCAAATCAGCCAACTCTTTTAAAGAGAATGTTTTAGAGATGCCGACACAGAATGTTCTTTTAAAAAATATAAAGAGATTATTCTAGACCATGCGCTAGCCCGGACTTGCGCCATAGGAACATGCAAAAATTGGAACATGCACCGTAGGACATGCTGAAGTTCTTGTATATATGGAAAAAGATAGAGGTGAGTAGAGCATATAAATTGAATTGAATTCAATTGATTTGGCCGTCTGCAAAGACCATTTGGCCTATGGGACCCAAATGAGTACAACAGATGTATTACTGCTAGGATTAAAAAACCCCACCTCCAAAGTGTTTTCGAGGAAAAACCTTCGCAGTAATAAGTATGGTAAGAGACCATACAATAATACATTATGATACATTGTTTGAGGACATAACTGAGTAGGTGCATCCATGATATCATGAAGAAAAGATCCTAACGAACCCACTAAGTCGTGTCCAGCGCATGAATCGACTGGTTAGGCAAAATCAACTCAGCATAGCGGGCTCGGATGTGACTGCATGTCAGACATTGCTGTAGTGTGTGACATTTTTCTTCAATGGCATCCTACTGGCAACACTGGCAGAGCCTATCCTGGCGCACCTCCAAAGCTCATCTGCTGTCTCAATTAGGAGGCAATGTGCATATCTCTGCAAAATTTGTTCGAGACTGCAAGCAAATCCAACTGCAAAATCTGCTCCAGACTGTAAGCAAATCGAACCATGGGCAGGTAGACTCTCCTAACCTGGCCACAAATTTGTAGAACCTAGAGTTGTATATCTTGAGGCTTTGGAAGCACGAAGCCAAATAAGAAAAGAAAAGAAAAAACTCCTTTGCCTGATAGCGAAAGAAGAAGGAAAGGAGCTTTAGATTTGAAAATAGCAAAATCAAACGATTTAAAATGCATTTAAATGAGGTAGGAGAACAGATGGATAGGTTGTGTTGCCTTAAGGATGACACCAGAAGTGCCTTGGTTTTGGCCAAGTTGATACGCATTTTAGTTGCTTAGCAGAAAGTAGTCAATGCATCCAGACCTTGTTGCACACTCTCTGGGGTGTACACTAGGAGAACCGTGTCATCCACATATACTAGCTATCGGATGATATAGTGAGCAAGCTTGTCCCCCCACCTCCATGTCGTGTAAGCCAATCCTCAAGCTGATCAATGTACAATCCAAACATCATAGGAGATAGTGGGCAGCCTTGTCAAACTCCAATAGTGTAAACTGCATTTTGCATTTCTTGAGGGACTTCCAACCTCACCAACCTTTCACATAGCTTCTCCCTAGGGATCGTGTCAAAAGCTTGGGCAAAGTCCATAAAGCAGTACAAATCTTGTCGTTTGGTTCTAATACCTTCAGTAACAAACAGATTCAACAAGTATAGTAGGATGGTAGGCAGTGGGAATGTCCATGATGTGGATTTAGATCTGACATGTTTTCCAACAAGCCTCCATGGGGAACAAGGTGCTGCGCACGGAGGGTTGCCCTCCATGGCCGGAGGGTGAAGTGGCTTAAATCATAGTTCAAAGTCATATTTTGACAATCAATTCAAAACCATAACCCCGAACATTTAGAAACGAAATCCTCTGTAGCCAACGAACTACCTTTATCTTCCAAAATGCAGCTAAAGAGTTTCGCAACCTGTGAAATAAAGAACACACGAATTTCAGAACTATAAAATATACGGGACTATTTGGGAAAATATTTAAAATTTAAGGGCATTTTGGGAATTTTAAAAATACGAAGGGCTTTTTGGGAATTAAGTCAAGGAAGGGAGCCCCTGAGAAATCGGTGCAACCTGCATAAGGCAACACTTGTTAAATACATTATACTTCCAAACAATCTTGTTTATTTCAAGAACCATGTGCATAATGAGACTAGAGAATGCCAAACTTTTTAAAATGAGATATGGCGAGGAATGATAAGATTGGACGTTCCAAAACGTTTAAGCTAAGAATAAGAACAGTAGCCAATATTGGCACACATTTAAGCAGCTATCAGTACTTTATGCTGGTAATGATAGAGGTCCAATGCATTTTGCTTAGCTTAGACATTCATGTTGTGAATACTAGCATATTCTTCAAGTACTATACTAGAATGTACACTTCCAAAATCTAAATCGGTTGTGATCACTCTAGAAGAGAAAAAGACATACCAAAATAAACTGCTACTATAGGTCTAAAATACGACAGAGAATTCTCGCCACTGTAGGGAACAGTTTGACAATCATAGTACCAAGGCCCTACCAAGGACCACAACATATCAGAATATCCAGCATATGCTTAGAATATGCTGAAAACCCACATGAGCAAGGGTTTGGCCCCCTAGGGGCAACCCAAAAATTTTTGTAAGAAATCATTGAGCACATGAATAGGTTTAGAATAGAATAGAATAGTGCTTTTAGCATATGATGATATATTTTCAATTATCCGAATAAAGATATTAATAACAAGATTTGGATGGACTTTTATACAGAGCTATGTATGGATTACCAATGGGGCATAGAAAGGGATTCAATGTTGTTCAAAATAATTTGTCTGATCTAGATATATATGTAAATAAATATATATGTCAACAATGACAGAGACAGGGGTTGGACCAGGGACAGAGAAGGTGAAGGGTCTTGACATAAATAAAGTCAAAGAAATGCAAGAGTCTTTCTTCTGGCGGCATGTATCTATGATGGCTTAGAAGATGCGGGGCAGTATTACATTGCTTCGAAGGCTTCAGTTTATGGCATTCATTGTTTTTGTAATTAAGGCAGCATGCTCTAATTTTGAATTGGCCATCATAAATCGCAGTCTAAACCACTTAAGCGTATACTAGAGCAAGGTCAATCAGAGACTTTCTGTTTACAATATATGGACTTATAACTCTTGGCAGTTACTTTCTTAGAATTTATGTTGAGATAATTCCCAAGCTGTTGTAAATCTAAGTTGAAAGAACGTTGGAGATAAAGTCCCCAGTACAGACCTTGATTTGAATGAATGGCTAAATGTGAGGGAAGCAATTGACATCTATGTTATAGGGTGAGTTTGATTTGACATTACATTGACGAGACTTTGGCGTTAAGCTCATAGCAATTTTGAACTTGGCCTTTCAGTTTTTTAAGATTTCACTCTTTTAAGTGCTGATAATGTCCTTGGTCTAGCAGATGAAGTCCCCCCAGCCAAATGAGAAGATTTGCATTTTAAACCCTAGATGGTGATTTTGTTTGGAGTAAAGTGCCTCAACATCACCTACAGTAAACTTGGCTGTGAAAGATGAAATTGATCAACTTGAAGATAAAGTTGGCAAATGCATGCCACCTATAGAAGGGCACAACAAATATTGGTTGGTCAGGAAGGGCCATAGAAAGGCCTACAATATATCTAGTTTACAATTTTCCATTGGATAATCAGAGGGTGATGTACCTGAATGCGGTCACACATGCAACCCTACAAATCTGTTTGCTACCATGACTCCATTGTCTTTAGCTTCTCCTAATGGATGACCTCAATAGCAATAGGATTGAACACGATGTTATGTTCGGATATAAGAGCTGACCTGTAAAATAAAAGAGTATAATGAGCATATCTTATGTGCATATGCATAGTAAGAATGTACTAGTCGTGACAGATGTATTTGAGTTCTTCGATTGAAGATTCTATTTTGCAGCTTTGTCGTTCGTGTATAATTCCTTCAATTATTTAGCTTAAATCTGCAGGTCCAGCTAAATATAAAGCCGGGCGGGCCTTTGAACCCTTCGTAGCTCAAATTTTAGAATGGAACCCTTTTGTGGGCCTTCCTATGCATGGTATGTATAGCCATGTCTAGAATTTCAGTCTTTAATTATGAAATATTTGGTAAAACCCACTTTATGCAACCTCACTTATGTTTTGCAACTTCAGTTTGCAAAAATGCATATTTTTCTAGACTTAAATGATTAGAAATTGTAAGCATGTCCATGGCCTCTTAAAAAAAGAAAATAGGAAAGTAAATGCAAATAAGAAACTTATCATGTAGCAATGTTTGGCTTGGCATCGTTGGGCTTGGGTGAGATAGATTGAATAATAAACCCATGTGTATTAGAGATTTATAAGCAGGTTTTTGTGTAGAGGTATAAGAATTCACGTTTTGCTTCTTAACATTGTCCGTGCATATAACACCGACAAATTGCATAACACTGACAAATTGCCAGTGAAGTATGATGTTGTAAGCTTATTTATTCTACCTATATCCTGCCAATGCAGGATCAACAGACACCACCTCTGTTGAATGAACCAAGAAGATTTTGGACAATTATTGCGTTGCCCACTATTGTCAGTAATAAGTAGCAAGGTTTTGGTTTGTGGATGTTCCATTATCTCAATTTGGGATGGAGACATTTTGCAGGGTGATTGGCAAAACCACTGCATGATCTTTTAACTCCTTTCTCAATATACCCATGTCGCTTTTCTTGGCCTCTTTTCTTCTGTTCCAGACACAAATCAGTTACTTTTCTATTTCCAATCCGTGCCATGGTCCTACTGCACCGACTTACATTATTCAAATCGCCCACAGATAAATTTCTTTTCTCTGTCACCTGAGAATAGACAATGCCATTTACTACAACAAAGTATGATGTTGTAAGTTTGTCTATTCTATCTCATAAATTATCCTGCTGTGCTGTGTCCTGAGAATAGAGAATGTACCCAACATTTATTGCAACATAACGTTTATTAATACCAATGGAGATGATGTTGTGGCTGCACCTTGTGGTCAATAATATGGTAATAATATGTTATCATGCAGTTCTAGTGGCTATAGAGCTGCATACTACAGAAAAACAAATATGGCAGATCAGACATGAGGAAAAAGCATTGAGAACATGCAAGGGAAAAATACTGATAGCATTGTTAAACTCTTCACATCGTCTCATGTGCAGAACAATGATCTTGGCTTGACAGAACAAAAAAATATAGAAACTCTTAACAATTGTTCTTGTGTGGCTACATGCAACCATTAAGAATGGAGATATCATTGGGCACACATTATCTTGTTGCATTGCTTGGGCACGCTTTCTCTCACCACAATTCAGATTCAAGCATAGTAGTCCTCCGTATTCAAACAATTTGTGAGGAGCAGTTCTGCATCAAGCTTAAAACAATTAAAATGTTTTATGATATTCTAGAGTTCATTATTAAAAATCAAACTTCTTTTTACCTCTGTATAGCACCATGCACACTTTGTAGACAGTAGATTCCAGAAGAATGATTTCCTCCTCCAGACACTGAAAATGAATGGCTCTTGAATGTTGTATAAAAAGGTCAAAGTGCAGTCAGCTTAGAATCCAACCATATCTTTCAAGTTTCTGAAAACAGTGACAAAGCTTTTATGGGCACTATAGTTCATCTACATGATGGCAAAATTGAGTCATTCCTTGATGATTTATCTTGAATCGTATGCCTTTTGTAGTGGTTTCTAGTACTTATATTAGGAAGTCTTGTAGAAGAAGATAGGAGGATCTACAACAAATTTATGTTCCATTTTGAATCACTATCCTTTCCCTTCTGCAAACACCCTGTTTCCAATAGAAAAAAATTCTTCCAGGAGTAAAAGCAAATGAGTCAATTCAATCCAAACCTATTAGCATGTGCATCAAATATTGCCTCGATGGAGGATCATGAAAGGACCACTCTAAATCTTGGACTAGAAAACCTTTAATCCATCTACATATCCAGAACCTAAAGTTTTATTGAAATACAGCACCACCTCTTATTGCCTTTCTCATTATCCACACAAAGCTATGCTTAGCTTATGTTTTAGATCTTTGGATAAATTTCGGGGCCCTAAAACAGAATGATCAATCCAAAGTACCAGCAAATCCGACCAGATAAAATCAGGGTGCAGATGGAGCTAGAGCAAATGGTTGAAGATTTGCCCCTTTACAAAATCTAGAGCAGAATAGGCGGTTTTTAGATGCGGTAGAAACCTTCAAAAGTCAGATTTGACGCCCGATGGCTTCTTCGATTCATCACCGGTCAGTAAAAGGAAAAAAATGCCATCCAGCCTTTATGTAGAAGAAATGGACTTGAGTGCCACGACCGCAACTGCCGTAGGTAGAGCACGGGAACGCCCAACTACAGAAAAGGGCTTAACCCGATGGGCTAGAGCCTGGCCATTCAATTGCGAGAACAAATCGACAACAACAAATAACAAAGACTTATGAAATTGTACAAAGTTGAAAAATTAGGGGATTTAGCTTTTGCAACATGACCGTCATATCTAAAAAATGAATAATCATCAAATATAATATCTATAGATAGAAGAACACATTGAGAAGCTCTTAAGACCAAACAATAGTTCCCTATTTAAATTCAATCAACATTTCAACAAATTCTGCAGATCTTGAATTACCATGATCTATAAAAATGGTAACTTAGTTGCTTCAAGACCTAGAGCAAGTTGCTCAATTGTGTAGCAGGGATATAAAAAGTACAAAATTTAGAGTTTTTAATCTAACCATGTTAAACAAATGCATCTTCTATATTTAATCACTCGCACTTAGTCATACCTTCATCAAGTTCGAAGTAGTAAAATCCATCTTGTTTAAAATGATCAGATGTACTTTTTGCTCAACGATCCCTCAAGGTCTTCATTAGCTGAAGAAAAGGAAAATACAACAAAGGCCATTGCCCTACTGGTTCAACCTTGAAGCAAACCCGAGCCTTGTAAGTTTTCACATGTAGCCATGCTACTGTCTGCTCTAAGTTATAATAACTCAGGTAAGGCCCTTCAAATATACACAAATGTTCTACATAGCATTGTTGATGCCAGAAAAATGGCTTTAAAAGTCCAGCCTAAACTGCTAGCAGTGTAAATATTACCTGTTTAATAATCCTTCGGAAGATAGACATCCTTAACATGCACAAACTGCTCAAACTGCAATCAAACATCATCTGGCCCGCAGTTTAACAACATTCAATCCTTAAGCAATACTGAATCCTTCCCTTTAGTTTTCAACTTCCCTCCTGTCTGCTCCCCCTTCTATTGTTCTCCTTCGCCAACCTGCATCGGAGCTTTTAACTGAGAGCTCCAATTGCCATGGAATTTTGCACAGACCAATTTCGGGCAGAGCAGGCCTCTCCGGTTAGCCAGTTTCAAGAGTGGCTGCCCAACAACGAAAACGACCGAGAGTTTACAGCCAATAACGGGTTTGGAGCAGTCATAGGCATATTCCAAGCATATACTGGCATATACCTATAATATGCCACAAGCCCACATAAACAAGGGGCAACCCAAAAATTATTAAGGGTTTGATATTATCCGAATAACAGCAAAGGATAGACACATTATTTCTAGGGCACCTTATGGTACGTCGTCTGCTGACTGAAGGGAAGAAGCATTGCCGCCTATTTCCTGTCGATCGTTATGGCGTTGCCCCTGGACAATTCGACGAGCTATTGACCCACAAATTTTCAAGATGGAAGGCAAAGTCGTAAGTTCGATCTTCTTGGCAATCCCTTCTTTGCTTACCCCTTACTTGCTTTGTGGTTTTATTGTAGGCCGCTGTTGATAATGCTTTCAGACGGAAATGGAATAGGGAAGAATACTTGGAACGTGCTCGAGAACGCGTATGTTTTTTGGCTGTAATCCGTGTTTTTTACAGTTTTGAGAGGGACGAATATGGATTTAAGTCTTTGTCAGATCAATCCATAAGGATTCTTTGAGGAATTTATTTGGATAACTTAAATAGTTAACCTATCTTTAGCCCATTTGAATAGATGTTTAAATATAGGAAGAAACGTCCTCTTCTGCATTGAACAGAGAATTCTTTTTACATAGAGTAACTTGAAATATTACCTGACAGCGTCTTATTCTTTTAGTAATATTTGTAGTTGAAACAACTTTCTGATATCTGCATTTAGAAAGTTGAATTTTTTATTTAATCATGTAACAGAGCACCATGGGTTGTGCTTGTAATGATTAGTTAAATGGATCAAATGCTTATTTCGCCCTACGTTTCATGTCAATTTGTAATAACTTAACTTTTATTTTGAGCAGGATGAAGATGATGACCGGCATAAATCAAAGTGTAAGCATTATGATGCTTTTGTTATTGTTTTGGATAACTTGTCTTATGTTCTGATCTGTAATGAATTTTAGCCAAAGGCCCACCTGTTCAAAGAAAACCATTGAAACACAGGGACTTTGAAGTGGACCTTACTTCACGTTTAGGAAAAACACAGGTGTGCTAATGCAAGTTTAGATCTATTTGCTATAAACATGTAAATTTTTTTAACAATAGTTACTATCATAACATGCTTCCAGATATTTGAAGTACTTATAAAACGTATAATTGCAGGTGGTTACTCCAGTTGCACCACTTAGCCAACAAGTATGTAGAAATTTGTTTTCTGACTTTATTCTCATGAAGCAACTGTTATGAACGGAGACAGTGGTCTGATTACATGTTTGATACGGTAGGCAGGCTTCTTTTGCAGTGTATGCGAATGCGTTGTGAAAGATTCTGCTAACTATTTGGATCACATCAATGGGAAAAAACGTATGTCCATATTTTTTGCGCTGCTTATTCCTAAATTTTGATATATACTTGAGGTGTTATGCAGATCAAAGGGCTCTGGGAATGTCCATGCGTGTTGAAAGGGCTACATTGGAACAAGTGAGCTTTATTTATCTATTTATTTACGAGAATTGGTGCTTAAAAAAATCATTTTTAACCATGAATAGATGATATGGGAATTACTGAAGTCCTTTGTACAGTCAGAGCTGAAAGATGCTTTGTTTAGATAGAAGAGTTATTTATAAATCTATCGCTTTCAGGGATAGTCTTAGTAGACAAATTAATGGAAATTGGATAGACCTGTCTTTTTGATTGATTTCTTCAGAGTCCTAGTCATTTGTAGTTTAAAAGGACATGCAATTAGCCCCCGCCCTTGGCTGTTTTAAAGAATGCATTCATTCTAAAATCAGCCTTAATATTATTTTTCTAAAGACAATACTTTGGTTAGGTTCAAAGCCGCTTTGAGAATTTAAAAAGAAAGAAGAACGAAGGTGGTTTCACAGAACAGGGTAAGTAAAAGGTTCAGGAAATCATTTGTGTCAATGTAGTAATATATGCAGTAATTTGAATTGATGTTGTGTCAGATTTTGATATGAAGCTCTTAAAGCAACAGCAAGAAGAGGAGGAACGAAAAAGACAACGTAGAGAGAAAAAGAAAGAGAAGAAGGTAGGCAATATAAGACATCCTGAAGAATGTGATCTAAGATGGGTTCATTATTAACATGCACATGCTCTGCAGAGGGAAAAGGCATCAGAAGAAGATGTGGGAGACGATGTTGATAGTGAAATGGCTGCAATGATGGGATTTGGAGGTTTTGGCTCTTCGAAAAAGAGTGCTTGAGTGTCATCTTACAATTTTAATTGTTTTGTACCATATTACTGCGATCATGGCAGTGGCTCCTCAAACTGTAGCATGGATGCAGTATGTAAAAGAAATATGCAATAGAATTATTATACAATGCATAAGCTTTATGACCTTTCCATTAGATTGTGACTAAGCTTTAGCTTGGGCAATGAAATCAGAACCGTTTGAGCTGGGAAACTGCATGTCCCCTTCTTATCGTGTATAATAGTAAGGTTTTTGGTCATCTTCACATTGATGAGAACACAATTTGTTTGATTATTATGCAACCTTTTTGCATGAAGTTTTTCCTCGAATGTAATGCATGGCTTAGTTAGCTCCAACTTTTCAAAAATGGCTGACTTGGTAAGGCATCCTATTTGGAGGCTTTGTGTTTTCTTACAATTGTATTGCATGGTCTTCTGGGCGATGAGGAGGTAGATCTAGAGTTTCCTTGTCTTTAAAAAGATCATTGATTTGCTTAAGAAAATTGTACGATTGAGGAGGCACCTGTGGCGGAGGAAGTAAATGAAATATGACTTTGCTTCACTTTGTATTAACTTCTTTACTTCCGAATATGATAGATGTTCAACTTGAGATGCTGAATCAAAATGCAGCTTCAAAGGTTGACCTCCAACAAATATCGTCACAGTCTTTTCATCAAATTGTTCTCGCCATCCAATCCCTAATATCACATCCCGTGATCCTAAAGGACCTAGAATTAGGACTCTATTCTTTGAATACTGCCCTATTTGGATAGGAGCTATCATATATTTGTCGCATTGATTCTTGGGACCCTTTAAACCTTGCACAACTGTGACTTGAGTTTGCAGATCATAAATAGGTAGTCCTAACTTATACACCAGTCCTGCGAGATGAAATCATGCATTGCACCATTGTCAAGTAACATAGTCACTTCCTAATCTTTTACTGAGCTTTTCATCTTCACAACCATATTTTTTACGGCCCATTATTTACTCTAGATAAATTCCTTAAATATGCAATTTGCAGTCTCCTTTCTCCTGCTCAATAGCCGTGAGTTTTATTTTATTTCTTTCTTCCCCTTCTCGAGAGGTTTCTGGTCGGCCTTTCACGTTATGGAATTGAGCAACAAGCCATTCTTTGGATGTTGGCTCTTAAACTGTACTTTCTTTCCGTTCTCTTTCATCTGAAGTTGTATTCTTGGGATAGTTAGATTGATAATGCACTCCTCCACAAATATAACATCCAGTCCTTGACGCTTTATCTTGCTCTTGTTTGGACCTTTGTCCGTTATTTGGGCGTTTTCCATTCTTTCTGTTAAACCTTGACTTCCATTCATCACATCCTCTTTTATTTCTCTTATCCTTTCTATTTTCAAATTTATCACACTTCAATCTTTTTTGATACCGAGAAGGCGAACCATCCCAAATAACTAGTTTGCGGGTCTTGGGATTTAATTTCCATTCTGCAGCTCCTGCCTTCTTAATTGCATCTCCATGTTTGTTGGTTCAATAAGATCCAACTCTGCGAATATTTCTTTAAACCGTTCACAAACTTTATTAAAATCTCATTCTCACCTAAGTTTCGTACTTGTGAACTTAAATGACTGAACTTCATATAATAGTCGGATAAGTCTCTCCATCATCCTGTTTAACAAGATCCCACTCTTTTTGCAGTGTCCTGTGATAATTTGCAGGCAAATAATGCGCTTCGAATGCACTACGGAATACTTACCATGAGTTAACCTTTGGCTGCATCAGCCTGCGGCCTTGCCACCAGACTTGTGTTTGTTCATCCAGATAAGTATCTATTGCTTCAGTCGCATTAACCCTTTCAAAAAACTTCTCCCAGATTCCAAGGAAGCTTATCAGTTCCAACCATTTAGGAGCTTTATGCTTCTTATTTTGTGTCTCTGTCATAGGATCTTGGTTGGAATTAATTGGTGGTGGATTTACAGGTAGTAAGTTATCAGGTGGAGGGGGATTAGCAGGCAGAGGATAACTTGGCAGTGGCGGCTGCTGAGCAATACTAGGTAGAAACCCATAGACTAGAGCTATCTGCTGGTAATCCTCTGGAGATGTCGGCGGTGGCAGTGCTATTTGGTTAGCGATTTCTTTCGCTATAAAATCAGCAGTTCTCAATGCCTGCTGGTACTGGCCTTCTAGGAATATTGAAAGGATGAGCCATTGGCACAGGTTCTGGAAAGACCATGCTCTGATACCAAAATTGATACAATCACAAATAAGTTTCAAAAGACAACAACGAAAAACAGAAAAAAAAATATAATACTCCAATCTTTAGGAGATTTATAGCCTCCCAACTGGGTTCAGATTCATGCAAAACTATTTATCTCGTTAGCTCAACCATGCAAGAAATTCCCATATTATGGCTTAGGATTGTGAGAGACCCCATATCAGCCTATTGAACCCATTTAATATATTCCTTATCGGACTCTCTAGTGTAAAGGGAGAGTCCGATAATTAAGTTATCACTCCTAGGAGTGATAACCAGTTATCAGTACTAGGAGATAATTAGTTATCAGCCCGATAAGGTGGTTATCGGTCTTTACCTCGGCTGATAACCAAAAATGCGTGGCCTCGGACGTCCTTGGCCAGATATTTGCACGTAAGGCCTTGGCCCGGCCTTCGGCCCTAGCGGGCCTCGGACTTACGTGCAAATATTTAGTCTCGGACATACAACCTCGGTCACGCATTTTTGGTTATCATCCTCGGCCGGACCGATAACCTTACCTTACCTTTAACTTAGTTTTTAAATTGAATCGATCTTGCATCCCATAAAGGGCGTCATCCAATACACATGGTATTATACTACACAGTTACATGTTGAGCCTGAGCCGCTAGCATAAAGCCGTTACATATGCCTTCCCCACCACATCCGTATAAGGGAAAGGCCCTGTGGCCTTCTTTTCGGGCTGGCCGACGCGCGAAGCGCATAGGCTTGCTTGACCTTCCAGAAAGAAAGCCACAGGGCCTTTCTCTCAACGTATAGGACGGCTGGGCCAAATCCAACCGTACACAAAAAAAAAATGCAGGTAAAAGAAACAGAATGACAGTAAAATTTGCAGAACGGCGGGTAAAACTTACAGCGTGGCGAGTAAAATTGCAAAACGTGCAGTAAAATTTTTGCACGGCGTTTTAGGCTTTGAAACAGCAACACGTGTCGCTCTGGCATTGGATGAGATGGCTGGGTTGGGCCCAGCCATCCTTTACATTCATCATCCGTTCCTAGGGATTGCCCTTTGGGGAACTCAAAAAGTTTCCAACGCCCCTAAACCTTATTGGCTTTGCACTTGGGCACAACATACTTGTTGCCAAATTGTAACTATGGTTAAAATAAGAACCGGAAGTCAGCTCCCTCACAGGCTTTTGATCCCACAACAAAATTAGGGTTCATGGCTACCTCGATCCTTCGCGGATCGACCCGCCGTCTGAAGCCATATCTGGCTTGTCGCAGCATCAGTTATTCTACTGCGGAACCAATCACTGCTACCTTGTTCCCCGGCGATGGCATTGGTCCAGAAATTGCCGCCTCAGTCAAGGAGGTATGTTTTTATTTTCCATCCATCTTATCAACATTCAAACTTTTGTTTTCGTTGAAATTTTCTCCGTATTAATTAAGTTACTAGCTTGTTGAGGATCCACGTCAATTGTATCATTCCTGTGAATGCTTGTATTTAGATCTTCAGAACAGCAGAAGTACCTATTAAGTGGGAGGAGCATTATATCAGTGACAAAGTGGATCCACAAACTGGCAGCTTTATAACTTATGAAAGTATGGAATCAGTCCGGAGGAACCAGATCGGTCTGAAAGGTCCAATGACAACCCCGATTGGAAAGGGCTTCAGGTCCCTAAACCTTACACTACGAAAGGAACTAGGGTTGTATGCAAATGTAAGGCCATGCCTTAGCATTCCTGGCTTTAAGACAAAGTATGAGAATGTAGATCTTATCACTATTCGTGAAAACACAGAAGGAGAGTACAGCGGTTTGGAACATCAAGTAAGCATTACTGACATAAGTGTAGTTTTGTGTTGGACATTTGAAATTAAATTCAGCATTTTGCCAATTCCAAGTAGAGCCTTCGTGGAAGATAATTAGCCTTCATTTTAATCACATGTATAGGTGGTTAAGGGCGTGGTTGAAAGTATTAAGATTATCACGAGGCAGGCAAGCCTTAGAGTGGCGGAGTATGCTTTTCATTATGCAACGGTGAATGGTAGAAAGCGTGTATCAGCCATTCACAAGGCAAACATCATGAAGAAAACAGATGGACTTTTTTTGAAGGTATCTTTATTTTTGACATGGTACTCTCTATTGGTTTTGGCCATGCCTCGTAAATGATTTTGAGGCATTCTCATCATGCTCGACTGTATTACAGTGTTGTCGAGAAGTTGCTGAAAAATATCCAGATATTGTGTATGAGGAGGTCATAATCGACAATTGCTGTATGATGGTCAGTATGAGCCGCTTTGATAATGAGATCCTATGCATACTCAATTGATGCAGTGATTTTAGAAAATGCCTTTCTATGTAGCTTGTAAAAAACCCAGCGCTGTTTGACGTGTTGGTTATGCCCAACTTATATGGAGATATCATCAGTGATCTATGTGCTGGCCTTATCGGTGGCCTCGGTTTGACTCCTAGGTAAATTCTGGCATCGAATGCTTATTTTGGACGGGATTGATAAAGAAAAGGTGTATTATCAGCTGATGCCCTTACTTTGTCAGTGGAAATATTGGGGAGAATGGTCTAGCGCTTATGGAAGCAGTGCATGGTACCGCCCCAGATATTGCAGGGAAGGTTCGTAAGTGGATCTTTTATAATAGCATGGTCATGCTTAAATATGTAGGTTACTTTATAATGTTTAAATCTCTTGAATTTGTCTTTCAGAATAAGGCCAATCCAACTGCACTGCTGCTAAGTGGAGTAATGATGCTTCGTCATCTTGGGATGACTGAACATGCTGATAAAATCCACAAAGCAGTTTTGAAAACCATTGAAGAAGGCAGGTATCTCACTGGTGACCTTGGAGGAACAGCTGGCACTACAGACTTTACTAAGGCAGTATGTGAGAACTTGTAAAAGGCTAAATTGGCACAATTTGCTGCATTTTTTCATTTTATTGATCACTTGGGGTGCATGAAGACAATGTCAATTGCAAGAGCATGCGGATGGCCAAGGGTACTGCCGTTGGGTTCCCTTGTATATGTCAATAAGAGTGTTCCCTTTGTAAACGTTCTACCATTATAAAAGGATGTTATCTGTCAGTATTTAATATCTGACATGTTGAACCTACCATAAAATGAGGGTGATTTTCCACTAGAGTGGTGTCTCATATTTTAGTCATTTCTATTGGGCCACATAAGCAAATAAAAAAGAAATGATTTTCTACTTTTAAAAATAAGACATGTCCCATTTAGGTTTGGATAGGTTTGGTTCCTCCTTTTAAGGGGAATGGAGTCTTATTTTATACCGGGGGATTTCCCCTGGTATAAAATAAGACAGTGTCACATATGTTAAAAATATCATTAAAATAAGACATGTCTTATTTTTTTGGGTTTTCCACTAGCATTTTGATGGTGTCTCATTTTATCACACCTTTCTAGTGGAAAACCAACTTCAATTCTATGTGTCGTATTTTTTGATTTGGAGTCATAAACGGTGTCATATCTGAATGTGACAGTCTTATTTTATGACTATAGTAGAAAATCACCCTGAATACCTCACTTGGGCGAATTGAAATATCGTGTGGCAGAAATTTTTTTTTTTTTAATCGTAGTAATTGAATGTGCAATATTCGAAAGATTCTTTTTGTCCAAGTTACTTTCCTATCTTGATACCATTGCATTAGCGCAAGAGAAAATAAGAAAATAAGGCCGGATTTTCACTAATAGTAGGTTTCAAAATGACTTGGCTTGAGTTTCCACGAGGTGGTAACGTAAATTTTTTTAGAATTGCTGGCATTTTCTACTTTGACGACTTTTGAAGACACTACTGCTGTTGAAAATTTATTCTAAGACACTACTGCTGTTGAAAATTTATTCTACCAGATTGCCAGTAGAATGAAAATTCAATGGCAACAACAAAAGTAATGCCATCTCCAACAAAAGTAATGCCAACTATACATCTACTACACCCAATGGAAAGAGGGATGAATGGCAAAATGGGACGTGGAAATTTGCTATTGGCTTCTATTTTAAATGAACACCGCCACTGCCTTTGGTGGAAATCGGGCCTAAACGGAAAGAAAGAGGGAACATCGAATTGAATTGAATGATATTATCGTGCACAGAGACCAATTTGCCTTTTGCCAGAAGGGTGGGCAATTGTGTCCCTGTAACTTATTTTGAAAGGGAAGCTTCCGTTGCCATACCTTGAACCAGAAATGGCAACGCTTTTGGAGTCCAAGGGTGCTTTCATTTTATGGCCCACAAAGGACATAGCCAATCTCACACCAGAGGTAGAAGAATTTTCTACACTGTTCTGATATCTCATATGCCATGGGCATGATTGTCTCACTGATCCTAACCAGCCAAAAAATGCATGACCTGGTTAGATGAAAGATTGCTCTTGTGTTGGTTGATAATATCCCTGTATCAAAGCTTGCTTATAACGGCTGTGATAGAGAAGGACATAGAAGTGCAACACTATACAATAAAAGCAGAGGTTGTTAATGCCAAAAAGAGACTCTACAATATGGTAAATCGAACACTGAGATCACCTGCCCTGCCGACTAAATGTGAAAGGAAAACCACGACAACTGTTATCCTAGACTTCAAGTCCTTATTGTGTTGCTTGAGGAGATGTAGTGCCAGCTTCTCTTCCAGCGAGATCATGCACATGAAAATTCTATTGCAATATGAAAGCAGCAGAGAGGACTACGTTTGCTTACAACATGTAGATGTCGATTTGGAGAACGGGCAGGTAAAAAAAGTCATGTTAAATAACAAGGAGATTTGCTTGAAAGCATGGCATAGGGCCTATGACAGACCAATGTCTGCTTTCTTTAAGTGAAGCAAACTTTTCGTAGGTGGTCACAGAGTGCCTGCGCATGGGAATACCGGGTCAAAGAAAACAAGATCTCATACACTGGCAGGTAATGCTGTACTATCCATCCATGTACATAGATGAGAATGCAGAGACTATGCCTCATAGATCCAAAAGCACAATTGATGGCGTGAGGAAGAATGCGAAAAGGCTACCTTCTGTCCTGACCAAAAAAGACATACATCAAGAGGTCGATGCTAGTGTGATAGAGATGACTGGAAAACATGTTTCTCCATCCTCATTCTTGGGCGGATGGAAACATAATTCGGAGGTTGCAATAATTGCATTTTCAAAATGCAATAGCTGCATTATCATAAAAGAGGAAATGGCTAAGACAGAAATCCAATGGAGAGAAGAGAGCTTCAAATGGAGAGAAAGGCCCACATGACAACCCATTCTCTTGCAGAAGTCTTTACGGGGCATGACATAGGGAGAAGCTAGCAAAATCAGTGTGGGAGGCCACTAATGTATTACACGATGAGACCAGGCAATAGGGAATGGTTTCCAGATAAAGATATACGGATGTGGAAAGAAAATGACAATGGTATGCTAATGATACCGACTGGCTCGCCAAAGACTGTGAAGCTATATGCAAGCCTGAAGGATATAGGTGCTTTGAGTTGAGGCCATCCATTGCAAAGTATATGTGCATTGGGCTAATATCTCTAGGGCTGAAGTGAATTCATGGTCTAATTCCTATGTGAATGAGGTTATTGACTACTGGTCTGATCTGATGTATGCGCTTGAAGAAGGTCCCTCATGCAATGCAGAAACCGAGAACTTCTGGCCTCAGATGAGGCAAGATGTGATTGACGAGCCAGAATTCGTATTGGTTGATGAAGACAATGCGTCTCCACCTTATGTAAAATCTGCAAAGGATTAAACCTAAAAATGCAGTGGAAATATTCGACCCATACCAAGATGTCCAAAAGGGTATGTTCTTGCTTATCAGGCCGGCAGCTGCATGTCCTGCATGGGTAGCCTATGCAGACCCTATACAAGATCCTACTCTTCCTCATTATGAAGTGGTTTTCGTATCTTGGTGGGAGCATGTAGCAAGGAAAGGTACTGCATACGCTCAACAATATCGGGATTACTGGTATACAAATTGTAGGCCGAATCCTAATGACAGACCACGCTATCAGCCTCTCAAAACTATAGACTATGGTTGGTCAGTTGAGAACAAGCCATTGATAGTTATGATCTCTACAAGTGTAGGGATCGAGTTGCAGGAACTATTGGCTAGAGAGGCAATAGAAGGCGGTGAAGACACTTGAGCTTAAGAAGTAGTTGAAAAAACTACAGCTTCAGCGAGTTAGATATCCTCAAATTTCTCAAAATTGTGTTATTCTCTCCAATTAATAAATTCATACTTATTTACGTCATTCAGATCTTCTGGATAGCTCCATGTCTGATCATAATCTGCAACTTTTATCCAATGATGTGGCCCCGGGTCTCACCTAGGCATATGGGGATACCTCATCTGGCTTTATCATCTTCCATCTCTCCTTAATTGTATGTCAAGTCTTCTTCCCTTTTTTTTTTTTTTTTTTTTTTTTTAAGTTCACTCAGTTTAAAAGAAATCGTCTATTTTTGAATTTGTGTTGATTTAGTATATCCATGCTCCTATAGATTCCGGCAACTCAATCCTTTGAAATTGTTTCCAAGTTTGGGATCTAAGTGTATTGTCGTGCTATTAAAGGTAGATAAAGTTTTGGCATGTTTTCGATTTATGTTGAACTACGACAAGTTTAATGAATTCTCTAGAATATTTTACCATCTTGCCTTCAGATTGCTCGAATCAATTTCTGCTTTTTGGAGTGATTTTGGTTGTGGCGTTTTCTCAAAAGAGCCAGTGAAATCTTTTTTATTCCACTTGCTACTATTATGGAATGGAAAGAGATGAGAATGAATAGTTTACGAAGGGATTTTGCAAGGATCAAGAACCTAACACAACGCAAATGTATGACAGAATTGTTCACAAGCAACAAAGCCTGCAAATTGTCCTACGTGTAAAATTCCAATTGACAATCCCCTTTGCACAAACACATGCTCCTAAACATCAAATATTAAACTAGGACATACCCATAATCCACCTATAACATTAGATAAATCTGACATTCAATGATGGTAAGGGATTAAATTCATTATGATATTAACAATTATTAACAAGTGCTTAATTCCCTTCATAGTAGGAAAAAAAACTTGGAATTGATGATACACAGATCAGACATACAGATCAAGACGTCTCATCACTTGATACTCAAAAATAAAAATAGTCTGTAGATCAAACAAAATCTTGAATCTTCTGGAATCGAAAAACAAACTTGGAGTCTCAATGATAATTTTGTATCAATCCAGCTTTTTACACAGGAGAAACTAAAATATTATGAGCATCCTCTATAGTACCTACAAACTTTGGCATGTCAACAGAATTGCAGAGACAGAAATTATCTAGCTCATATGCAAGGTGGTTGCTGCTTTGAAATCTGTTATCAAACAATCCTTTTTAAGGCATCAAGACCACAATAGACACCTTCTACTTTGTCCAGCTGAAATGCATAATAGACCATCACTCCTCCACCAGGCGACTGTTGTTTGCTAGCCCCCAAACATAGAGGTCTTTCTATATTTATTTGTTCACAATATCGGCAATAATTGGTTTGTCTATATCATACTTACTCCCGATGAATCTTGCAACTAAATAGATGTAAATGCTGAATAATTCTACAATCATTTAATTCTGATAGTATCTAAAATTGAACAATTCAGCATTAGATATAATGATTGTAGAACTATTCAGGATTAGATGTACCTTTTGCCAACTTATGTACCTTTTTATGTTGGAACTATACCCATTGCTCTTCACAATCATAGTCTATAAAACATTTAAGAGGCATTTCAGAAACATTTTAGAATCTACCGAGTTAAACATCCATTAGGTTAAGATCCTTATCCAACTTCAGAAGTGAGATACTTATAGACAAGATCTGACCATTGATAACTTGAAACTTTTTGTGTAAAAAGTTCCAACCTAAATCATAACTGAACAAATGAATTACTGGTTTGATTTACAAAGACATCATTGTCACGCTTATTATTCTCCAGATTATAAAAACACAGATTTTATAACTTCCTAATGGTTGTTTCTAAAACGTCTTACATACCTCAAGCCTGTCCGCACTTTCCAAGGTTTCACCCAGAATGTCCACATTGATCCCCATGCTCTCTAATGCCGAAGTTGCTTTTCCTTGAAGGTGTTGTAAAGGATGGCATAAACCCACCACCACCCTAGAGACTCCAGCTCATGACCATGACCTAAAAAAAAAAAAAATCTATTCTATTCTATTCTATTCTTATTTGAGTAGTTAGTTAGATTTTGATCTAATCAAAACAACTAATCTAGCCATGATGCATAGCCAAATTAAATCATAAATAACTCTGACTTGTATGAGAGCTAAAATAGCACTATCATCACCATGGAAATCCCATGTTTCAACATTTAGAAAAGTTATGGCACCTCTGGCCAATTTCCTTGGTCTTTCAACAGCCTGCACTTCAACACTGCGTGGGTCCCCTGTGCATACAAAAATCCCTCCCCAACAATTTTTGATCCATGGGCAATAAGGCAACCTGAAGCCAAAGCATAAGTACCAGGGTAAATTTTAAGAGCCCTAAATGTTTTTCTATTCATTTTAAGGTTGGCTAAACCTATCAAAAACAAAAGTTCATAGATTATTTTCTTGGCAAAATTTGATAAAATAAAGCCCTTTAGTTATCTTCCCACTTGGCTAAAATGTAAATTTTATATAACATGAAATTCCGGCGTCAGTGAATTTTTCTTGATCTTCAGCTAAAATGCAACTATTTGAATTCAAACTTTGAGCACTCATTAATACATGAATGACAACTGATTCAATATGCCAAAACGATAACAAAGTCGTTCAAAGTACAGTTCATAAGGAATAAACAATATCATTTAAAGGAGCACACATATTTAAGTTGGGGACAAAATGCATTCAAATGCCTAATTTGGTGCAGGAAGTCCTTTAGGGTCAACAATTGCAAGAAGTCACTATTGCCTAAAGCTTAAAATGCTCATCTAGATAACTTGTAGATTTAAATTCAATATCCATCAAAGCATGATTGAGGTAGCTAATGGCGATTTCTAAATAGAATAGAATAGAATAGAATAGAAAGATGAAAGATGAAAGATGTCCGTGAATAGATTGGGCATGGCTATTTGAATTGATCAGGGTGCACCTAATCAGCTTCAGAGAAGGCGATTCAATACATCATGCAACAAAGAATCCTAGCTAAACCCTAAGCATCCAAAAACTTCCCCCTTTTGGAATGGCTAAATTATGTTTTTTTTTTTAAATGACCTTTATTAACTTTAGCCATGAAATTTGGCTAAAGGTCTAAGAAATAGCCATTTGGCGAATTTTAGCCACTCTTTAATACCCTGATAAGTACATCTATCTCAGGAGTTTCTTGCATTCAAGAATCATGCTATATGAATGAAACAAAGTATTAAATGCATGAATTAAATAATATCTCAAATTAAAGAAAACATCTATATCAAACAATGAGGCTGGTCAGGGTCTAGTCGAGGCAGATAATTGAACAAATAAATTACTGGTTTGATTTACAAAGACATCATGGTCACGCTTATTATTCCCCCGATTACAAAAACACAGAAGCGTCTACTACAAAAGTATTTGATCCATGCATCTTTGGAAGAGCTACTTACAAGGTTGCCAAGAGTGGAAGCTCATCATATACATCAGGTATTTGACCTGTAATTTGATTTGCTGCTAAGATTTCTGCATCACAATACTTTTCGTGTTGAACAACAGAACATATATTTTCTATGAGTATCAAGCAGCATATAGAAAGTTCAAAAAAGAATTAACTACCTATTCTGGGAAAGGACTCGCAAGAGACACAAAACCGCTAGGCTTGTCATTCATCACAGCAGTAGTATACAATGTTTGGAAGAATAGAGAGGGGTAGCCGACCATAGGAACAATATCGGACTACCCCGTAAAAAGAAATGTGCACAGGCAATATAAAAGGGTAATGGCGACAACTTCTCATCGGGATAAAAAAACCTCGCTTTTCGGGTTTCGAGGAAAACCCTAATGAGAAATGACCTTGAATGTGTTGCCCGGAAAACCGAAAAGAGATGAGTTGATGGCTTAACACAAAAATATAGCAGGACCCCCTTAAGAGGGCTGAAAGCCGCAAGCAAACACAAAACCCCTAAAAATACCCGCGGAATGGTTAGAGAAAAGCAAACTCATGCCCTCACGCAGCAGGCGGGAAGGGAGGGAAGCAACGAGAATAGAAGAAGAGCCGCCAGGAGAAGACGCCGATAACCGGTGCGAAAAGAGGAAATAGCCTTATATAGAGAAGCAGGCCCTTTCCTCAGTAATGGCGATCCGGATGGCTCCGGATCGATGCTATTCTGGGAAAGGACTCGCAAGAGACACAAAACCGGCCGACTACCAAAGAACTTCCTTAACTATAAGCCGAGGGCGTAAAACCTGCAAGCAACACAAAGAACTCGACAAACACCCGTGAATGGTTAGAGAAAATTCAACATGTAGCAGAAAAAGAGAGCATCACCCCAATAGGGTGGAGAACAGCAGCACCCAACGGGTGGAAACCAATTACGTAGAAAGAAATATGCGTCACCCTCGAGGTGGAAATAAACAGCATCACCCGCAGGTGGAGATAGCATCACCCAACGGGTGGAAAACAATTATGCATCACCCAACGGGTGGAAAACAATTACGTAAAAAGAAATATGCATCACCCTGGAGGTAGAAATAAACAGCATCACCCGCAGGTGGAAATAGCATCACCACCATGGTGGAAAAAAGCGTCACCCAACAGGTGGATAACAATCATGTAAAAAGAAATATGCATTGCAAAATAATGCTAGACAATGTTATTTACAACATCACTAAAGATGATAAATAGACATTAATGCCACCATCACGTTGGAAATAAACAACACCACCCAACAAAAAACGGTCCATAAAAAAAACGCGACATCTAGAAAAAGATAAGCATCAATGTAAAACCATAAAAAAGAACATCAAGAACACGAAACAAACTAAAAGTGGCCATTAAAATGTGCCCAATATAACAGCTTGTATATAACAACGTAAGACACGCCATGTCGAGATAAAGAGAAGCATAAAAAGGAAAAAATGATCCAATAGAAACCCATGTCGCAAAATCTCAATGTGGTGCCAAACGCAATATGCATCATATCCAGATAAAGTTAAATAGCAACACCATGTACAAATTAGAATGTGCCCAATACAATACCTTGTGGATAACAACGTAGGACACCCCATATCTAAATAAAGAGAAGCATAAAAATGAAAGATAATACAATATAAACCCATGTCGGAAAATCTCAATGCAGCTGCCAAAAAACAATATGCATCCTATCTAGATAAAGTCAAATAGCAAATATGCCAAAGATATGTAATGAGCATACCAAATAGAAAAAGATCCGCTACAAAATGCAAAAACCCTCAAAAGACAGTTTAGAACCGCCGGGTGTGGAGTTGGGTCGCTCAAAGCACATAGCGGGAGGAGAAGAAGAGGAGCGCCACCACCCCCAAGCAATGGATAGGATAAAGGACGAGAGGAGAGGAAAAAAAAGAGGGGTCACGGAGGCGCTGAAGGATAGTGACGGGCCGTGCATGCGAACGAAGGCAAGCGAAGCTAAAGAAATCATATGAGCATGGGCAAGGGTCTCTGGCCCGAGTGGCAGGGGGAGAAAGGGAACTGTGGTCCCAAGAGTCCGGGTTCAAGCGTGAGGGAAGCTTCAAGGCTGACGACTTAGAACCAAAGCAGCCATGAAGAAGAAGAGCGAGCAGCCGTGGGGAAAAAAGAACATTTGAAGAAGAAGAGCCGAAAAACGCTCACGACGAATGGACCGCATCACTCAATGACCGAAAAAGGGAGGAAACATTAGAGAACAAAAACAATGAAAAGAAAAGGACGCCGCCACGATGATGAATCGGAAGGAAGGGCCCCATAGTTGATCGATTTGAATACAAATGCCGGACCAAGTCCGTGAATGGGGCTACGGACCAAGTCCAAGAATATGGCTATTATCCCTTCCCGAACCCGCGGGCCAATATCTAAAGGGAGATAAGTCAACAAAGGAACCCTTCATCATGGATCCCCAAAAAGAATAACGATAAATAAGAAGGAAGAAAAACAAGTAACCGAGATAATAAGGCAAAAAGAAAAAACTTACGCATAGGAATGCAAAAATGCATAGACATAAAGATCGAACGAGAAACATGGAGATGTTGAGTAGAGTCGCACACCACGTAGCGAGCGCGAGAGGATGAGGACCGCCAGCAACCGTGAGTACGAACCTCAACATGTGGACCCTGCATATCAAGCAAAAAAACGGAGGAAACGGGAAAGAATGATAAAAACTAGGGGCTAAAAGAACATGAAAAGTCAACCATGTCTAATAAAGCAACGTCTCAAAACTTACACAATGAGTATGTAATATCATATATAGGGAGCAAAGCTATGCACGAAAATCAGCCTATTGCGAACATGACAAAGTGGAGCTAACGAAAATAAAGAAGCTCCCAAATCCATAAAATTGGTACACCGGACAATATCACCTGTCACCCATGTTCAAGAATAGAAAATATAACTTCATGAAGCAACAAATAAGTGCGCTAATAAAGTGAACAAAGGAACCAACAAACACTAGAGCTCCCCGATGATCATGCCAAAAAAGAAGAATCTTAAACACAACCCCCAAATATTCAAAACCCAGTATCGGACCAAACCAAATATAGAATATACATATAAGAAATTTAGCCACAAAGGAGAAAGAGGTGGAAAAGATGTCACAAAAGACTTGAATGGAATGTAAAAAGTCTAAAAAAAATTTTTAATAGAACGACAAGAGGGAGGGGAGGGGGAGAGAGAGAGAGAGAGAGAGAGAGAGAGAGAGAGAGAGAGAGAGAGAGAGAGAGAGAGAGAGAGAGAGAGAGAGAGAGAGAGAGAGAGAGAGAGAGAGAGAGAGAGAGAGAGAGAGAATAGAATAGAATAGTTTTATCGCCCACCGAGAGAGAGAGAGAGAGAGAGAGAGAGAGAGAGAGAGAGAGAGAGAGAGAGAGAGGAGAAATCTCCAAGCGCTGAGTTGGGTCACGGGCTAACGAAATTAATGGAGCGATAAATAATAAAATGAGGCGAAACCGCATAAACGATAAGCCCACCGCCATTTAAAACCTGTGGGTCGAGCCTTAAGGCACGGGCACGAGCGAGGGTGAGATTTAAGAGGAGCGCAACCAACGCACTAAGAAGAAATGGAACATGTAGAATAATGAGCGATTAAGGAGAACAAGAACGTGCATAATGGGGGGCAAAACGAAAACGACAAGAAATCGAAAAGGAGGTGAGCGATTAGAAACGATTCCGGAAAAAAAGAGAGGACAGCATCACCCAGAGGGTGGAGAAAAGCATCACCCAGCGGGTGGACGAAAAAACATGATAAACAGAAAATTGTGTACAAATAAAGCTAAATATCAAATATGATGTGCAGGGGTAGCACAATGCATAAGGATACCCGGGGGATGGAGAAAAGCATCACCCAGCGGGTGGAAGTAAAAGACAATAAAGTTATGTTTTAAGCCCAAGGATAAATACGAGAAAAGAGGAATGCAAGCCAATGAACAAATCAACAAGAAAAACCACAGACAAGAGCCCAACGGGTAGAAAAATTGTAAAACACGATCGCCTTAAGCACAACATGAACAATGCTATAATGCCCAAACATATGGAATACTCGGAACACAAGCCATGTAGCAATATTGAAAATAACTAAGATGGCATACACAAGTCAGGTAACAATACGTAAACAACTGGCAACAGACATAAAAAGTCAAAGTGCAACCTGGCAAATGTGGTGAATAAATCTCGGGCAATCAAAAGAATGAAACCATGAGAATGCAAAGATATAAAATAGAAAAACAACAAAGACAGCCGAGGTAACAACAAATACATAGGCCACGAAAAGAAACTAAAGTAAAAAATGCGGGCCGAGGAACATAAACAAGAAAATCAATCGGAATAACCTGACATTAATGTTTGAAGAGTCGCGGTGCATCAAAAACAAGATAAACCACAAGTGCAAAAAATAAACCCCAACAACTATGGGAAACGGAATGTAGAAGATAATACCACCAGAATAACGATACCACCCGAGCAAAAGTGGAGTGCATCACACATAAGATACAAACACAAGTGCAAAAGATAAAGCCCAAACCACCATGGGGAAATCCCAAACACAGAAAGGAATGCCACATATAACCACATGGGAACCACAACATAAAAAAAAAAAAAAATAACATACAAAAGAGATACATGTCGCAATTGAGGCCCTACTGCAACCTACCATGGAAATGGAATGCATCAATGTAAAAAGGACAAATGCAACCCGGAAGATGGTGGCCACAAATCTATAGGCAATAAAAAGATAATAAACCAAGAGACTGCAGCGTAGAATTATGAAAACAAGACAACATCCCAAGGAAACGACCACAAGACAACCAAGGTAAAAAGTGAGCCAGAACATAAACAAGAGAAAAACAGCGCGAGGAGAGCATAGACCCATTTAAATAGTGTGGTGCATCGAATCCACGATAAAAACACAAGTGCAAAGAAGAAAAAATCCGAAAACAACGAGGCATAGGTGAGAAGTAAAACTTTAACTAACAATACATTGAAAGTTGATGAAGGTTCCAAATATTGCCCACAAAACAACTCAACAAATGAAGATGACCTTACCTAAAATGAGAAGACCGCTATCAAAATAGATCCTAGAATACAACATAGGGATAATAGCAAGGGAAACAACAAGAGTGACGAAAACATAAGGTGCCAGAGATGAGAATGACAATAGATGTAGTACGTATTAAGAAGGCGAAGAAACCCATAGAAATATGTGAATGAGCATGCAAAATAACGTATGGGAAAAATGAGGAGAATGGACTTCTTGGCGCAGGCGGCAGCGGCTAGGGCGGTCGCGTGAGACAGGGGCCGCCCCCCTTCTCTCCACCGGAACTGCCGCTATTCTCTTGCTCTCCAACTCTGGTCTTTGATGCTAGAAGGGAAACTCAGACTACTGTTTGTAGATTTGAAGGTTTTATGGCAGGACGAATTTCTATAGCAGCACCAGGGCGGTTTGCTAACGATTCCGGGTAAGCCACTAACGTGGTTAATTCTCGCTCTTACGCTTTCCTCTCTGAAGCATTATGATCTGGTTTGAGAAAAGATAAAGATAGATTTCTTGAAGGTTTCTTCATGTTTGGCTGTTTTTATCTTATTGAGCAAAGACACACCGAAAAGACGTAGATGTCTATAAGGTGGAGTAAGATTTTGGAATGTTGGCTTATGGTAGCAGTTCTCAGATTTCGGCAGTTATCTTCTTCCAAGTCTTCTTTACAGTAGAAATTTTCCCTTTCCTTCCACTCTTTCTTTCTAGCAGAAAGGTCCAGATTATGTATTTGGATGATAGTAAAGGCTCACACTGATTAGTAAAATTATGTGGATTACTACGGATTTGTTGGTAAATGGTCAAAAATTGCAGATATAACAGGAAGCATGGCAGCATGGGGAGATGATCCTAAATACTCGGTTCTTGCTCAGGTACTGTTATGCCTGAGCGGATCTTTCAAGTGCTGATGCTTGATTGATTCTGGTACTGCTATGCCAAGAACCCTATATTTATTTAGCTCTCAGTTCTTGCTCGTAATCGCTATGCCCGGGCTTAATCTTTCAAAGTGCTTGATGCTTGATTGGTTTTAATCTTTGCTATGCCAAGAACCTCATTCCATTCTGCTACTGCTATGCAGATATACAGGTTTTCTTGCCTTTTCCCAATATTTCAGGAGAATTTATGTGGTTCTTCTACTTGGTTTGAGAATTTAGGGGGCCTTAATGGCTTATCTCAGGTATCATCATTACAACATCTGGCTACTTGTGGACGGATTATATATGGGCTTCATGTATATCAGCTTTTGGAGCAAACAAATAAGTTTGTGTTTGTAGAGAATGAAGATGTCGAGATTACTCCTGTAGTAATTCTCTATTAACATCAAACATTGTACTCTTGATTTATATATAATATAAAAAACAACCCCGTTCCCTCAAAAAAAAAAAAAAAAAAAAAAAAAAAATAACGTATGGAAAAACGAATCTGCGTAAGTATCCAATGAGACGTAAAGTATAAGAGCAACAACTGATATCACAATGAAAATAATGATTCAAAGATTAATATTAGGACCAAATTAGGCTAATATGGGCCAACACCATATAAGAAATCAAGTAGACCATTTCCCGGATTAGCATGCCACAAATGACCAAACGCACTGTATAAGTCAAAAACAATTTATACTTGCAAAAAGACATCGTATAGAAAACACACCGCAAATCATAATTAAAAACCAGACAACTCACAAGTAAAACATACCGGAGGAATACAACCATGTAGGTGTGATAAAGAAACAAAGGCTTAAAGAAAATATAATAAACTAGATTCTGGGAAGGGACTCGCGAGAGACACAAAACCGGCCGATAGGCTTGTCATTCATCACAGCAGCAGTATACAATGTGTGGAAAACTAGGGAGAGAGAGAGGGGATAGCCGACCATAGGAACAATATCGGACTACCCCCTAAAAAGAAAATGTGCCAAGGCAAAATAAAAGGGTAATGGCGACAACTTCTCATCGGGATAAAAAACCCCGCCCTTTCGGGTTTTCGAGGAAAACCCTAATGAGAAAGGGTCGCCAACAACCTTGAATGTGTTGCCTGGAGAACGGAGAGAAACGAGTTGATGGCGAAAGCAAAATAGAGCACCGACCCCAAAGAACGGCCGAAAGCGACCCCTAATGTGTCCATGGAAACCTCAAGGAGAGGGGTGATGGCGAACGTAAATAGAACAGACCCCAAATAGACGGGCTAAAAAAAACGCTGAACTCGCAAGCAATACCAACAAAACTCCCAAAAAAGAACACCCGTAAATGGTCAAAGAAAAACAAATAGCACAAGCCGCACCAAGAAAGTCCGAAAATGAAAAAAGGAAAAAAAGAACATAACAGAAAAGATAGCATCACCCAAATGGGGTGGAGAACCATTATGTAAAGATATGCATCACCCTCGAGGTGGAAATAAACAAAGATAAAGCATCACCCACCGGTGGAGAACCATTATGTAAAAATATGCATCACCCTCGAGGTGGAAATAAACAAAGATCACCGCAGTGGAGAACAACACAAAGAGGGAGGGCGATGGAACGTAAAACATAAGAATAGCAACACTCGCGCATGGAGAACAACAAAGAGGTATGAACAACAAAAATACAAATGAAAAGACTCATGCAACCGCCAACAATGGCGGGAAAGGAGGGAAGCCACGAGAGGAGAAGAAGAGCCGCCAGGAGAAGACGCCGATAACCGAGCCAAAACGAAAAGGCCTAATAGGCGGCCCCTTCCTGACGAATGGCGATCCGATGGCTCGGATCGATGGGATTCTGGGAAGGGACTCGCGAGAGACACAAAACCGGCCGACTACCAAAGGACTTCCTCAACTATAAGTCTAGGCACTGCGAAACCTCCAGCTTAAGCCGATAGCAAGAAGACACTCCCGCCACCACCGCCAAGCAGTCGGATAGGATAAAGGATGCAGAGAGAAAGGAGAGGAACGAAAAAGGAAGGCCGCCGAACGGAGTATCGAGGAGATGATAGGACAATAACGGGGCATGCGAAGGAAGGCAAGCGGCCAGGGGGAGAAAGTAAACCAGGATCCGAAGAGTCTGGTTCAAGCGAGAAGGAAGCTACACGTTGACGACGAGAACCAGCAGCGCGAGCGAGCCGTGGAGAAGAAAACGAAGCTGAAGAAGAAGAGCCGAAAGCGCCTGCTACGGACGACATCAGCTCAATAACCTGAAAAAGGAAAGGACATTAGAGAAAAAACAATGAAAAGAAAAGCACGCCGCCACGATGACGAATCTAAGGAAGCGCCCCGGCTGGATGGCATCGGGCGCATAATGACCTGAAAAAAAAGGAAGGACATTAGAGAACAAAACAATGAAAAGAAAGGGACGCCGCCACGATGACTAATCGGGGAAGCGCCTCGGGCATGCCCAACAGAACGGCAATAAGGTGATGACAAAACAAACCACGTCAATACGTACAATGCACATATGATATGAATGCAAATCACGGACTTAAGTCCGTGGATAGTTGTCGTATTTGAATACAGATTACGGACCGAAGTTTGTAAATGTGGCTACGGACCAAGTCCGCGGAATATAGCTATGATTCCTCCCAACCGTGGCCAATATGTCTAGATGGAGATAAGTCAACAAAGGAACCCTTCAACATGGATCCCCAAAAGAAAAACAACAAACGATAATAAGAAGGAAAAATAACAAGTAATCGAGAGAATAAGGCAAAGAGGAAAAACCCACGATAGGAATGTAAAAATGCATAGATATAAAGATCGGACGAGAAACATGGCGGTTGAGTAGAGTCGCGACACCACGTGAGTGAGCGCGGAGAAGACGAGAACCGCCAGCAGCCATCATGCCAATTGAGGGCAAGGGGCTCCGAGATGCGCAAAAAAACGGCAAAGGAAAAAACGACGAGAGCAACAAGGCGTAGAGGGAAAAGAAACCGCTGGGATGCGCCAAGTGGAGAACAAAGAGCGTGATATGCCGAGGCACGAGAGGAAAAAGGAATGAGGGGGCGAGCCCGACGAGAGGTAGACCGGACGAGCCAAAAGGGTAAAGGTAAAATGGCGGAAGAGGGAAGTTGAAAATTTTGATGAAATTTTATGATGACGACGAGAACAAGCAAAGACGAAAGCGAAAGCCATGGGGGGAAAAACGGCGAGGGAGAAGAGCCGGAAGTGCCCAAGAATAGACGACATTAGCTCGCTGACTAAAAAAGGAAGGACATTAGAGAACACCAGCCTACAGATTTAAGAAAAGGTCGCCTTATAAAACAAGTCCTCCACGATGACGAAGTCAAGAAGACACCCCAAAGAAAGTTAACGAGAAGGACAACAACGAGAAGAAAAGAAAACCATGTTAATGCGCATAAGGTAAAAATGCAGCCGGAAGCAAGACAAGGCTCCAAGGAGGAATAAGATAAAGAAGAAAACTTATCCTAGGAAAGTGTGGAAGGCATACACCGGGCATAGGGCGCATTACAATATGCCGCAGAGACTAATAATGAGCAAGGACCAAAGCAATAAGATGAAGAAGAAGAAACCACGATCATAATGTGTAAAATGCATAAATGTAAAAATGTACAAAGTGCAACCGAAAGCACAAAGGCATCAAGAAATCGGAAACCACATAGATGGCAAAGACATCAAACACACAAAGACTGTGGAATACAAAGAAATGAAACCACGGTAATCTGTGGTACCACCCATGAGAAGACCATAGGAAAATATACACAACCAAATTAAGAAACCCGATTACAAAATCCCCTAGTTGCATCAACATCCAAGAGAAACACACAATTATAAAAAGAGAAAATCGAAACCACCATGGGAAAACGTAAAATTTATAAGATCAAGCGACATATAAATAGTTGCATCGACATCCAAAAGAAAAACACAATTGCAAAAGAGAAAAAATCCGAAACCACCATGGGAAAACATAAAATTTATAAGATCAGGCGACATATAAAGAAACCTCATGGCAACTAAAACCAAAATGGAAAAAGGAACAGATGAAAAGATATACACAACCCAAACAAGAAACCCCATTACAAAATCTCCTAGCGGCATCAACATCCGATAGAAAACACAAGTGCAAAGGAAAAAATCGGAAACAACCATAGGAAAAACACAAAATTGATAAGATCAGACTACGTAAAAATGAAGCACCCGGGCAACCAAAACGAAAAAGGTAAAAAGGAACATACAACCGTGATAAAGGAGCAATGCATTCAGATGCGATGTATAAAGGTGGTGAGCAGTCAACGCCATCTCCGGAGGTGCAAAAAGGGTCCTCTTCTAATGGACGAGCCAAGGACAAATCAAAGTGCAATTAAACTAAGACTGAGGAGCCATCTATGGCAAGGAAAAATGCCCCAAAAATAACACCATATTAGCGCAAAAACAACATCAACCACATCAATGTCAAGGATACCAAAACCAAGGATCAAACCCAAATGACGTATAATGATAAGATAAGCTGCAATTAAATGCCCACCGAATGGAAAACCAGGCATAAGTCTAGATGCAAAAATTGATATCGAGGACGTGCATAGAAGAAATGCGGTCTAAAATCAACTCGACGTATTGATCAAGGCGAAGAAACCCATAGAAATATGTGAATGAGCATGCAAAACAACGTGTAGAAAAACGAATGTGCGTAAGTATCCAATGAGACGTAAAGTATAAGAGCAACAACTAATATCACAATGAAAATAATTATTCAAAGATTAATAGGAGGACCAAAGTAAGCTAATATGGGCAAACACCAGATAAGAAATCAAGTATACCATTTCCCAGATTAGCATGCCACAAATGACCAAACGCACTGTATAAGTCAAAAACAATTTATACTTGCAAAAAGACATCGTATAGAAAACACACTGCAAATTACTAATTAAAAACCATGCCAAAGCACCAGGCATAAAATGTGCTCCGAAAAATCCCAAAAAATGCTAGAAGCACAAATAACGAGGCAATCACTCTATGGATGCCCAGAAACGAGAAGAAATTCGATAGTTGGAAGAAATGCTACAACGGGACTTTGACGTAGAAAATGATCAAACAAAAAACTGTCGACATACCCTTAAGCAAAAACTCCGACAAATAGAAGACTTTGACAAACTCCTGAAACCGGAAACTAACCCCTAGCCCAAGGGCAAGCCAACAAATACACCCGATTAAGAGACATCTATCCAAGTCAATCAACAATAACAAAAACAATGAGATGAAATCCACCAGTCTAGAAGCAATATCATATCTTAAACAACGAGAGAGCACACCAGATGGACCTGCATAAGACTACCACAATGTAGGAAAACCGCAACCGATACGATAACGATAAGGATGTGCAAGAAAAAAAAAAAAAAAAACTATGACCGATATGCCTGTGATGGCAAACTGGAAACAAAAAACCAATAGCACCAATATGCCCTGGCGCGACGGCAAACTGAAAAATTGAAAACTAATCCGCAAGAAAAGAAGTATCCCTTAACATGCACGATGGCAAAAAAAAGAAAAGGTTGCAATTAATCACCTTAAACATATAATGAGGGCAAAGAAAAAGAAAAGTTTACAATTGAGGAGACAAAAATCGAACTGAATCTATAGGATTGCGGTGCAAAACAACCTTACCAAGCGGATAAAGCAGAGAAGAGGCGCGGACGATGTAAAGCGGGGCGGTCGATGCAAAGCGGCAAATGATTCCACAGCCTCCTCCATAGATGTGATGATAGACGGTCGGATCGATGAAACACCGATCCTGAATCGAAGAACGGAAAAACGATTTGGATCCTGCACCCGGAGACCTGACTGGAGTTAAGTCGAACGGGAAAACACCAATCCAAGAAGATCGCATAGTAAAGATGTGAACAACAAATATCGACATGACCCCAAGCAAAAAACCCCCAACATACGGAATACCTGGAACACAAACCATATAGCAAGATTGAAAATAATGATATGGAGCAAACATGGAAAGGGTCCACCCAAATGATGGAAAATATAATGTAAATGCGACTCAAAATGCCTTCCAAGGGTAGATGTAAAGTGGACATAAGATAACCTATGTAACCATTATGAAATATGAAAAGCTATGAAAAGGCCATGATAAGTAGGATAGGGGCATAAGACAAACAAGAACCGATGGATAAACTATAGGCCTATCACGATAAAGGGAGCTCACAGAGCAGAAAAGGTGACGCTAGAAACAGAAAAAAACAAGGAGAACTATAGAAAGACGTTTAGGTTTAGGTTCAAGGTGAAAGGTGATCGAGAAGAGAAAAAAGATCATGGAGAACTCTAGAAAAGGGTTTCGGCCCACCGAAGTGCAACCGCGATAAGGCAGTTCGTAAAGAGATGAGGGCAAAAAATGCTGGATTCAACCAGCCGAAGGTGGGTGGGGATCAGGCAGCTCGTAAAGAGATAAGGGCAAAAACGCCGGATTCAACCAAGGTGGCGGTGGCATGGATCGGGCGCCCGTAAGTCCCCTTAGCCATTAGCCGACCGCATGCCGAACACAAGAATCCGCTACTCCTTCCGGCCCACCGTAAAACCGCCCCGTAAAAAGCAAAGAAGCAGAGAAAAACATCAAGGAGATTGGCCGATCTGTCGCCCAGAACAAACAAATTGCAAACATGTCAAATAAGATGCCAATAGAAACCCGGAGAAAATCCGCATGGCAAGGAGAGAATTTATAGAACAAGGGCGATCATTGTGGAACCGCCGGTCAGTATCACAATGCCATGGGCGATGGCGGTCCGATAGGAGTGCATGGAGCAAAAGCGGTGGAAAAAGCAAGAATCGGCCAAAATATTACCCATTGCTGAATCGAGGTGAAAAGCAAGAATCGCAGTTGCTACATAAGCCATATGATCGCATGGCTTAAACCCATTCCACCAAATAAAAGGGAGCCCAAATCCATAGGGAAGCGTAACGCATAATTATAAAACCATGGTGAAATCCAAGCTGGTGCAAAATAAGAAGTCACCAATGCCGAGCGTAGCCAGAGATCCACTGCCTCCCAAGGATCGAGCAGGATGAAGCCCTTGCATGCTGACTGGAACAAGATCACACACAAAGATAGACTCGCTCCTTTAGCGGATTGCCGTTGAATGATCATTAACAGGGAACTCCAGACCACTGTCAAGCATGTTAAGCATAATAGAACTCGTGCATTATCTCTGCAAAACCAATCCGCTTGTAGACTCTGTGAGAAGAAAAAGTGCACGCCTAATGCATAAAACAACGATCAGAAAAGAATTGGCAAACATGGCTTTGAAGCAAAATTGGATCAGGCAAATTAACCAGAAACAAGTAAGATTCCACCAAACAACCATCATCCAATTAAATTGGGATTATGTCAACTCCAAAATCACGCCAACCTGCTATTGTCTTCTAGGGGGTTTTTGTTTTTTTTAATCTTTTTTTTTGGACTTCAAAAATAACATAAGGTTGCGATTCACGTGTGACTTTTCATATGCGAATTGAAATATGCAGAAATGAAGAGCAAGTTGCTAACATAGATGAGACAAATATTGCTTGCTCAATAGATGATAATATTAGGTTTGATAATAACAAATTGCATTATTTGCGAGGCAATTCCAGACTCGAAATTATCGATACATGGCACAAATATCATACAAAAATATCATATATTCCAATAAAACATTAAGGGATCAATCCATGTTTTTCCACGTATTTAACAAGGTGTGGTTCCATGTCAGCCGTTCTATCCAGTTCTGGGTACGAATCTAACACTTCACCCACCGTCATCCCCATAGCCAAATTATGCATAATAGACACAAACTTCACCAGAAAATCATCTGTCCCAAAGTTTTTTGGATCGTAAGATGGTGGATTCAGGGCCTGTGTTTGATTGTAGAAGCATTTGAGAGCATCATCATCCACTATGATTATATCATCCTTATTCTCGATACCAAGTTCGTCCATCATGTTACTCAAGTGTTTGATGAAGATAGGCTTGACTGTTGGATCCTTGGGATTAGTGAACTTCACACATTTGTTCTGATCCCAAAGGGTCAACCAATTTCTACGCATTTCCCCGGTGCCTCCAAAGTATCCTTGATGTTCCTTAGTTCCATGGATGACCAAATACCAACTTCGAAATAACACGAATGCCTCGCCTAGCATCTCCTTCAAGTGCGTACGGATAGATCCACTTGGTGTTTGATTCTACCGTGTCCGATGAAACCGTTCTCTAGCCACTTTATTTTTTGGAAAAGTCTTGCAAAGGACTCCGTTTAGGTCTAACACCACAACCTTCTTAGAAACGCAATGGAAGCTGAAACATCAAACATGTATCCGGTCGAAGATACGATAACACAAACAATACAAACGCCAAGCGTGATTTGAAATAGTCATAACCAAATCATTCGGCGTGATTTAGTTTGACAACGAAAAATAATCAAAGCACGCTTGGCGCGATTTAATTCAAAGGTAATACCAATTAAATCACGCCGTGAAATATTTTATTTCGTCGGGAAGGCCATACCTATCATCTTCGTTTATTTGCGTCATCGGCGGCCATTCTCCCCTCCGCCATTTTTTAATCTTCGTCTTCTTCGATTTGTTAGAATTGTTATTTTCTATTAGTTCCCTTCGTCCTTCACAAACTGACATTATTTTACTATTGATTTGGCAAACACCGTGAATCACTAGAGCCGCTTTCGTTGCCTTCATTTTAGGTTTCCGTCAATTATTTCATTGTTAACCACGTGAATCTACTCTATTGTTGCTTGCATCACCCGCGATGTGGGCAAGGATATTCCCTAAGTTCGGCCGCCATCACGGTGCTTTGAGCAACCAGTTTAGCAGCTATTTGTTCATTATCGCTTTCCTTATCGTCAGCATTACTAGTTCCCTCTCCAGAGCAACGCCCACTTTCGAATTGGACAAGTCTACGAGACTTTTGATTGCCGATGATTTCGAGGGTTGCCATAAGGGCCTTTAGGAGACTTGGCAAGCACATGCATGAGGAATGGTTCAAGAAAGTCTTTGGCCTGCTCATCACTCACAAAGCGTTGACATCTTCTTGCACCCATAAGAGCCTCTCAGCAATATAACCTCCAACATGAAGCTCCAAGCGAGTTGTATCAATTGGAGCAAATGCCTCGGACGAGGTAAGCGACCATAGGCGGGAAATCCATTTTTTATTTAAGGGGCCCTTCTCCTTAGTTTGTAGCTTCGTTACTTGATTTCCCCACTTAGGAGGGGTCCCATCCTCATCCTCTTCCGACTCATCCTGCTCGGGATCCTGGATCCGTATGAAAGAATATAGTTCTTAAGTCCGATCATCTAGAAGAAAACATTCCCATGCTTTGCTATTGTCACCCTTGGCCTTAGCAATATCATATTCCTCGCCGGCGACAAAGATGGATATCATAATAAAGATCACATGTGCCATCTTCCCGGATTCGTCAGCACTCATTATCCTTAACATCATATATTAGGCATCCTCCCTAATAACTTTGAGGCACTCGCATCATGAGCCAGATAGTGCATGCAGTGTGACTCACCCAAGGACAAACGATGACAATAGTGAAGGACCTCTCAGTTGTCAATCCTATCTGGTGGTAAAGAAGCTATCAGTAGTCCTTTCCCGGTTCATGCCCATATCTCCTCTCCCACCCCTGTCCAACACAAAGAGTGATATATTTTAAGGCCGAAGTTGAATCGGCAAGAGACCTTTGTACCCAATGGAGAATCATCGGCAATTGTCGTCTTCTCGGTAATCTTCTTCACAAGGGCCACTTTTCTTCTCAACTCGGCCAAGTACCTTAGGGGGTAGAGTCTCCTTATGTTTTGTATTTTTAGCCTTCCAATTCTTTAGGAAGTCCTTTGACCGTAATACAAACTTCTTGATGTCATCATTAACGACCTTGTATTTGTCCGGCAATCCAATCCCCGAGATAATGCCACATCCCCCCGATAGCCTTTGTAACTCGGCCCTACAGTGACTTCATTGTACGCATATCCTTTACATGACTGGCAAGACTCAACGAAGGACATCCTATCTTGGTGAAAAGCACCCTTCTTGTATAAGACTTCCTTCTTTAAGCACTGGTCTAAAACCCAAATGGTCTCGGCGTCGTCTAGCCCACGAGTCTTTCTCATCTCGTCACATTCAAGTCAAAGATGCTACATCAACAGGAGGCACCCTACCCATAGTATCGGCAGCTTCCCCTTGTGCATAAGCGCCCTGAATTCATTCCACTTGAGCCATACTGCCTCCTTACAAAACACAATCTTATACGAAGTCATTTGGTGACCTGGCGGGATGAGCTTTTCGAAAAGGATGCGCAATGTCATCACCACCTTTTTCTTTGATTTTCTTGCGGTCTTCTTCTTCTCCTCAGATAATTATGCGGCGTAGTCCGCTCCAGCAGCACTTGAATGCTCGGACTTTGACCATGCAATCGCCCGGTGGGCAATGGGCAGCCATATTCCACCCATCGTTGGCGGCGTGGCGCGGTTGTTCAACGTATGGACTGCAATAGTACGGACATTGGTCGATATCATAGAATAGAAAAAACCGCGTGATTTGAATAGAATTGATGAAGAGAAAAAATCGCGCTGGCGTGAAAATGAATAAAGTTACTAATGCGATTACGCCAGTGCAAGTTCAAATCAAACCAATTCCGCCCGGCGTGTTTTCAAATCAATGGGTTGATTTGTTTTTCAAAATCAATTGGTTGATTTCAAACACTTGATTCAAAACGGAATTGGCGTGATTTGAAAGCACGCCCGGGCGTGAATACAATTTATGAAACCAGGTTGATTACCTTTTGTATAGAAATGTCTTCCCCATTTCATTCAAAGTTGCACTAATCTCATTAAAATCTGCGGGTGAAGTATTGGCATCCAAGATACTGACACCTCCTATCATTATAGTGATTGTAGAACACTTTTGGCTGTTTGTTCTCGCACGATGATGGCCTTTTTTGCCTCAACGGAATCTTTGCCCGTCGATGATGACATATTTAATATCATCTTGATAATAGCTCACGGGCGTTGATCCCACACACGAGCTTGTTGAGATCATATCCCAAGGTAGCACATCCGCCGGCATAGGCATTTGACCTGGATTACTAATCATGTCGAACAATCTCCATGGCATGTGCCGGATCATATCTCTCGCTAACATAAATGGAGCTTGGTGAACGGATGAGGACTTCACATGGATCGCCAAAGTTTCCTTAAGACCCAATGGATAATGGTCTGCATTTATTCAGCTTGTTCATGGCCTCTATTTGCGCCCACTGGCCCTGTTCATTCTCAAAAAGCGAAGCCTCCATGCCTTCGACAATGCGGCAGTTGAACATTCTTCCCTAGATCTAGGACCCTTTTAGAAGCTTTCAAGTCACTAATTCCTAACTTGCAATGCAAATAGTGACTTGGTGTCGGTTTTAGTGAACATGCCTCTACGCACCGTGTAACCCCTTGGCAAATAGATATTGGTAACTAATCGCTACATTGGTTGGCCAACCATACTCAAAACATGTCTCACCGTTCACATCCATCTTCATGAACGTATCCTTGTATCACGTGATAGCTCTCGATGGTAAGTCTCAGCGAGATCTTTCTTCCGCTACAGTGTAATCTCCAAGAGCAATTTGCGATGGGTGTCATCCTCTTCCTCACAAGAGATTAGGATCCCTTGTTTGGCCATCTTGTTCTGCTTCCTTTTTCCTCGAGAAAGAGTTAAGTCGAGCTTGCCATTTGTCTTGGCGAGGTCAACATCACTACCGCCCTCGCCCATTTCCTCTTAGGTAGGCGAGGGTCAGTGGTTGCTATAAGAATCGCCCTTCATCATCTAAAAGGTGAGATCATATGGTACATATGATCCGGATTGAATCGCCCTTGCTTTCTTGGCGAGGATTAGAACCCGAATTAGTAGGGTTTTCTTCCTCTTGAGCACCGCAAATGAAGATGAGCACTTTTTAGAGTACTTTTCAGAACAAGAGAGATCCGCTTGGCGTGTATTTAAACCTAAATTAGTACAAATCACGCTTGGCGTGTTGGTATCTCCACCATGCTATAGTTAATTTGAAACTAAATTATTTTGCATCCACATTTTAAGCTACATACCCTTCATGAATCCATATTTTCACACTATTTAACCTCATTGAACATTGCTATCTCCAATTTGTCTAACACGCTATATTCTATATATAAAGCGAAGCAAAATTATGTTCTCTGAGTAGGCGGATAATCGAGCATTAACTCCATGTTAATGCTTAAAAATTCATGCAAAGCATAATAACTCAAACTCATGCAAAGCATATTAAGTGAAAGGAAATATCTCAAATTCATGCAAGCATAATACTCCACCACACGTTGTATTCTGTGGCAAATTAAATACCTTTTTGAATAGGGTTCTCAGGTATTACAGGTATTACTGATCAACGTCCTCTCGAAACTTGAGAAGAGCGGGTTTAGAGATTCCTCTTCCACCGCCCCTCCTCTGCCTCCGGTCTGGGCCTCGACCCTCGATTAGAAAACTTTAGAAGACATCTCCGAAGTAAGCCTAGTAGCGAAGTCGGAAGGTCATTTCAGGATCTGGCGCTTCGAGCTGCTTTCGAAGAAATAGCTTTTCACAATGCGAGAATAGAGAAATTTGAATTTCAAGAAAACACAAAATGCGGTTTAAATATTCTTGACACATACAAATAATAATGACGAAGACCCGTCCGCCGAGCTTTCTTTCATTAAGTTTTAAAATCCGCCAAATTTATCCCGCCTAAACGTGGTTAACCTAATCTTTCTTCTAATTCGAAATTTCCGACCGCCAGGAGTTTCCATAGCCTTTGACTTCTCAAATCAGCCAGACTCAAATCAGCTTCTCAAGAATGGCTAAGTGAATTACGGTACTCATCTCATTCAATAGCTTGAACATTAATTTCCAATAGTAGGTGTTGAATAGCAATTTTTCTCGCAGCGGTCAAGATGAATGTTCATGTTAACTAAATCAGAAAAGGAAAGTAGGATTATGCAAGATCGACTGGATCCGGATCCGGAAACATCATGGAATTCCGCCGGGATAAGTATGTCCTGTTTGTTGATTAATCAGCCGCTATGGATGAAGCTTACCTCATGCAGACACCGTGTGGGGATACCAGTTGGAGAAAGTGTTGGAACATTTGTTGCATGGCCAAGAAACCGCTTAAAAAAGGTATGTAACATGTATTACATTGTAGAAATATAGAAGTAGACAAAATTTGTTGTATTCATTGGAAAAAGATTACAATTGTATATAATCTGGATAAACTGGATAAACCAGACAAAATCCCAGACTACTGTTTCAAGCCCAGTCTACTGAGTAGCTGGGCTATCGATACTCCCATTTCCATTGCAGGGCATAGTGAATTCTTCTGGTAAAACCCCAGCAAAAACACCAGGCTCTAGCTCCACCACCCCCGCCTGCTCCACCTCCACCTCCACCTCCCTCTGCTCCCACCTCCTGCTCCATTGGTTGAACCTCCAATGCATCGTATAGCGCCTGCGGTAGTGGTTCCATTGGTTGAGCCATCTCCATTGCATCGTATACCGCCTGTGGTAGTGGTTCGTGTTGGGGCATCCGGGCATAGAGGCTAACCACTAAGAAACGCAGCTCCTCATTTTGAATCTCGAGTCGACGGATCGCGAATCACTTTCGATCAATGCATGTACTTTGATTCTCGGTGATTAGATAAGAGGGCGCAGCCTCGCGGTATTGCAAGGGCCCCCAGCCCAGATCTATCATTGCCCCCGCTCACCGCCATCATCATTACTTGATCCAAGTACTCCGGTTGCAAGGCGGTGCTCCACCCGAACCGGGTGTTCGGCCGCGTTCAATGGGACCGGAGATTGGTTTAAACTGAGGAAGGCCGCGGGATTGCTGGCCCAAATGTAATTCCAATCCATCTTCTGTCACCAAGGGTGATTAATGTAACCGCATCTATCAATAGGAAGTGAGGGAGATCGGTATTCGCTGGCGTGTTATATTTCTTTATTTATAAACTTAGAAACTAAAGAGACACGCCCGTGTTTAGCGTAAAAGTTGAAAGTAGGGATACAATTGTTTGCACGCCCGCTGTAAACGCCATATAGGAAAAACTATACCGTCTTCGGGTGCATCGATAACCGGTGTAAATAATTGCGGCCTTTATCTATTTACTTATCTATCTATTGTGTTTTTTTTTTCTCCCTCCTCAAGAATGCACTTCGAGCGTCAGATTCATGTTGAAGGCTAAGATTACCCTAAACACGCTTTTAGCGTGTTTCAAATATTATCTTCATTTTTCTAATGCTTTCTACACATTCATAATAGAAACTTTGCATGCAATAGCATGATTAATTCGTGAAGAGAAACTCAAGAATTTACTCGAATAAAAAGAAGCGTATGAAGTTTATAAAAACTATTCTCCGGTTTTCATAAACATCATCCGCTTCCTCCGCCGAGCAAATGCAAAAGCTTGTCTTCTTGGATTAAACCCGCCATTGAGATGATACTTTAAAACTAAATGAAACTAACCTTGAGTTTCGAGGTCGGAAGGAGGATAGATGCTTGTGGTTTTAATCCGGAGGTTTTTTCGATTGAGACCCTTAGTCCCCGCTTTTTGGTTTTAATTCGAGTCTCCGGCGTCCCTCCGCCATGCATGCTGATGCAACAAAAGGCTGAGTCTTTTAGTAAGTTAGGAATTGCCTAAAACCAAACATCTAACATTGATGAATATAAATCTGCTCACCAAGATTTCGGGACTGGCGTGATCCAAACACACAGGTTTAAACGGCAAATCGTATGAAGGAAGGGAAGAAAAATGTAGAACTTGGAGAGCGTAAAATGGATTTATATAGGCACAATTAGGAAATAAGTTAGCGTGAATAATTGATTGCTTGATGCTAACACGCTCATGCGTATCTGCCTTCCGCATTACGACATGTATATGGTATATATGGAGAATATTGCATTTCATGCAATAAATTCTGACATTTTATTCCATTCATTGCATTGAAAAAAGAATTTCGAAATTTATATAGGCTAAATTAAAAATAATTTTAAAGGCAAAATTATCAAGGCTAAAAATGACTTGTTGAGTTGGGGAATTGTTTTAGGGTCGATAGGAAAATTTCCTATCTTTTCTTTGTGATTGATTTATAGTGTTCCTAGACAATCGTGAAGACAAAATTTTGAGAAAACACTTTGGAGACAAAATGCTTGGAGAAAAAACAGTTTGATTTCATTCAAAATATTTTATGTACGTAAAACTGTTTGAAGAAACTCTTGAAGAAAAAAGTTTGTGAAGAAAACTATTTGATTTCATTCAAAATTGATATGTACAGATGCCAAGAATGGCTTTTTACAAAATGCCCGGCTTTACAAAATGCCCGAAGGCTTTACAAGATGCATAGGGATGCTGATCATTGATCTTCCACGTCGGGAACAAAAGAAGAAAGAAAAGGTGTTAGAAAAGAAAGAAAGGTGAAAAAAATAAAAACAGCACATGCAAACCCGGCTCATCTCTCACCCATTTAAAACTGGTCAGAATTCTCGACCTTCCTCATCCTCTTCCTCCCCCTCCTCCCTCCTCTTCCTCCCTCCTCCTCTTCTTCGAGATTTCATTCTCCGCTTGTTTTGGTTAAACCAACCCAAGGCAGCGGTTTCATGCTTGGGAGGACATCTCCTCCTCTTCCTCCAACTCCTCCTCTTCCTCCTCTTCCTCCTCTTGAGGAATCAGGAGGAAGGAGGAGCTCTCAATTCCTCCTCTTCAAAATCGCATCATCCTCCTAATCGAAGATGAGGGAGAATTGTGCAAAGGAAATCGATGGCCCCGGGGAAGAGAGGGTTTTTCAACCCCATCGCCTCTTTGACGAGACCCGGGTTCTTCATGAAGCTGCCAGATAGGAAGCTTCATGGTGAAGAAAAAAATTGGGAATGTAATGAATGTTGAGAGTGAACCGGATTTTATATAGGGGTTAATTAGCTCTTAGCGTGAATAATTACTGCTCAAATAATGCTTGTGGCGTCTGAAATTCATATTCTCTATTATTCAGTATATTATTATGGATAACAAATTCTCACGCCCATTAGTTATATGTCTTTTAGAATATATATCCAAATTTGATACCAAAAATTTGGATATATTTATATAAAATGTCATTTCTTGTTGTTGCTATGAAAATTCTTGTTTTAAATGATTAATGTTTCATTGTTATTATTATATTAAACCTATTTCCAAGGAATTTCTTGCTTTTAAAAAATTTGATTTACCTCTACATATTCCATAAAAATCGCATGCTTTTATCTTATGGTGTAATAATTTTTTCTTACTCATTGACTAAAAGGGGTGCAATTTGCTCTAGGTCAATGGTGCCCTCCAACTCAAGATGGTAAGAGCACATCAATGAAAACCAACTCCCCAGCAAGAATGTTGAAGAAAACAATTAGTCCCTTCATAGTAGGGTGCAATGGAGGAACAAGAAGGTGAGAATCATGCACAAGTGCAACAAGGAAATAGTAGGCCAAGGAGTCAAAGCAGCGCATCCGGTCGTCGGCACGATGAAAGGCTAGGGGAAGACAATATTGGTATTGCACTTCATGTTGGAAGACAACAACCGAAAGGTAAAGGTTTCAAGGACAAGGAATGTCGGCTAGCCAAGCAATTGGAGGTTCTCGCATCATGGCATGGCCTATAAGCAGCTTGTGGAGGATTATATTTTTCCGTGAAAGCCCCGAGGTTGTTGGGGACAACATTGGTTCTTGATATTGATCCACCGGGCGCTGGAACTCTAAAACCTGAAAGTAAAAAAGCGGAGAAGCATCACTACGAAGTTAATATCCTAGCAAAAGAGCCAAGTTGATTAGTGACACCAAACGTGAGACAATGGTGAAGGTTAGGCCTGGGGATTGTTGTTGAGATCAGCGCAATTCTTCTCAATAGAACAATTGGTGGAAGCAAGAGCCACTTTCATATACAATCGTTGATGATATAGAGTGAATCTGTACATGTACAACAATCTTCGAGCAGTCCGCACCCCAAGATGAAAACCCAAATGAAAGATAATTTTACAATGACAGATGCAAAAGTACGGCGAGTATCCACAAATCTAATCCTTCATGGCATAATCAAAACAGCAAGAGAGGTCAGGATTGCTCACAGCGAAACAATGGTTTGCTGGAGACTAACAACAGACCCATTATTTGGAAAAATGGCACGATTCTGCCCAGTCTATGCCATACACAAAAGCGTATATGGACGAAAAGTGTTATACTGTTGAGAAAAGGTTGCCATCACATTAATAGACCAAAAGAGTATTTTGGAAGAAGTGAATTCTACTAGAATTCAACTGGGGTTCTTCCTCTGCAATATCCCAACCCTTAGGTTATGGAAGAAGCATCAATCATGTCACCATAGCAACTCAAACACTGGTAAAGTGGGTTCTCATGTGCTAAGTCATTACACCTTTGATAAGATCGCGCAACCTAGTCAAAGGGCTAGATGGGAGCATATGAAGGACCATATGGATCGACTAACTATCATGTAGACCAGCGTTATTGGATGTGAGTGACTTTTATCTGCACTGGAACCCAACTATGGGTAATATACAGATAAGATGGACCAGCAAAGACTGCCTTCCAAACTAAGTACACCGAAAGTCACAAAGATCATACCCTACATGCATCTCAAATGACTGGGCAATTTTGCATGGAAGTAATCAAACTCATGGCCATTTTAGTTTGGAGCCGTGGAGTGATGGTCCAGATTATTATTGGGGAGCACGAAGGAGGTGTTTGAGAACTATGAAAATGGATAATGAATTTCCAGACCAAGCAAATTTAGCCAGCACTATATAGAGCAACAAGCGATGAGTAATACGTAACTGAACGAAGCAAGCAAACAT